>JAQZBX010018044.1:0-34991 GCA_029593785.1 Cabassous unicinctus | reverse complement strand
ATTCTTTCTATCCTACTCCCCTTGTGAAGCCTGGAAGATAAGGAAGGTATGCACATTAAAAAACTACTATAGGGTGCCCTTAAAACTTTCCTCCAAAGTGATTGTAAAGGCAGGAACTGTCACCATACATTGAAGGGTCTAGCAGAATAGTCAAAGGCAGGCGGTCCTAAGTACAATATTTTAAAAATCTCTTCTCTTAAAATTTATGTGGATTTCAAAATTTACTACCTTATAAATCTTTAATAGTTTTAATTTATATCTATTATGTCTTTAATAGTTTTCATTTTTAAATACTAGAAGTCTTTAGTAGTTTCAATTTTTAAATGTTTTGGTCCCCAACTTTTCAATTAAAAAATGATGCTTCACAAAGTTATGTCAATTTTAACCCATAATACCCCCTGACACAGCTCCAGGACCAGTGCAGAAACCAGTAAGGTTTCTGAGTTTAAATTCAGTTTGATTATACAAAACAGGGGTGTCTGTAGGTCCCCTGACTTGAGAAATATAGCAGAGGACTCTAATAATGACAATAACAAAATCAAATATAGTTGCAAATGAAAACTTTTTTATTTTCAAAGAATGTATTGTTGCAATGTGAAACACACTGAGCTAGAAATAAGCTAAATCCTAACAGAATTTTGAACAAAATTTTTCATGATTTTTACTGATTTTTTTTACCAAAAAAAAGTACTGATTTTCACTACTCTGGGGCATAAACTTAACACTAACAATCAAGGAGGATAAATCTAATTTCCATATCTTTTCTTAAGAAATCAATTTTATTGATAACACATTAATAAAGCATAAATCCATTCACAGTGCACAGTCAGTGGTATTCAGTATAATCACGTAGTTGTGCTTTCATCACTTCAATCATTTTTAGAGCATTTTCACTATTCCAATAGTAATATAAAACAAAAAAACTCATCACCTCTCAATCTTTTTAAAAAATTTACCTACAAGGGCTCTTTAATATGGACTTTATGGAGATTAAAACAATATGTGCTCATAACAAGTGAACATTTCTGTAATGAGAACTATATTTAGATTACCTTTTATCTTTATATACAATAATCTAAGAAAGATACATGGCAGATTATATACATTTTCAACTCCATCTTACTAAAGAACACTATTAAACCTGGATCGATGTGGCCATGAGCATAGTTACTCTCCTGTTTGGATCTTCTGTGTGTTTCATATCAGCTGAGAAGAGATTCCTGCTTCTTGCTTCAGTACCCTGACTGCTAATCATGGGTTGTTGTTTGGTAAGCCTTGGAATGACTGCGTTATGGCAAGCGTCCTTTCTCTCTAACGTGAGCATGCTTTATTCATTCCAGCAACGGTCTTTCTGATGGTCAGTCTTCTCTGCACATTGTGGAAATGAGAGAGGGATTTTTAAAACATTCTTGGTAGCAAAGTAATTTTCTCCTTGGAGTCCAATCTGAAAAATGCTTCTGACTGGTTTAAGTATATGGGGTGGAAGAGAGTTTTGAGATTGTAGTAGTTATAAAAGTTGCGGTTATAGGCATATCCTCTCTGCAGGTAAATTTGAGCTTCACTGCAGCCCGGAGCCTGCCAGCCTCAGACACACACCTGAAGGTCACAGCCACTCCACTCTCCCTCTGTGCCCTCCGGGCCGTAGACCAGAGTGTGCTGCTAATGAAGCCTGAAGCAGAACTCTCCCCTCAATCGGTGAGTCCCATCTCAGTCCTGGATATCAGAAAATTCATTTCCAAAAATGGAAGGGCAGAGGCAGGCATTACAAAAACTGGAAGCAGCATGCCCAAAGCTCTTGTAGTCAGAACAAGTTTGGAATGCTCTAGGAAGTAAAAGGCCATTGATATGGTAGAAACCACAAGGAAATGATAAACAAGGAAGGTCATGCCAAGCCTTGTCAGCCTGATCTGGAGTTTGGAATGAACGTAAGTGCAATGGTAACCACTGAAGAGTTTTAACCACTGAAGAGTTTTAAGTGACACTTCAGATTTATCTATTGAGGTCATGTCTGCTGTTAGAATTAAGGGCAAGAATGAAAGTGTGGGACCAATTAAGAGACAGTTGTAGTAGCTCAAGTATCAGATGAAAGCAGCCAGATTAGGAGGTCTGTATGAAGTCCAGTGCGTGTTTAATGGCCTGCACATCACATAACTGAGCAAGGGACCTGACACTAATTAATTTCTAGATGGTCTCTGCATCCAGTTTTCTCTCAAGGTAAACTTGATCTTAAACTAGTAGACTAAAAAGAAAACGTGGCCATAGCCTAATCATATAAAATGAGGATGTATCAAATATAAAAAATCATATAAAATGAGAAATGGATAAAATATTTAGAAGGGTTATTTCTAGGTGAAGGGATTATATATAGGTGGCTTTTATTTTCTCATTACACTTCTCAGTATATTCCATGCTCTCTGTTTCCTTTTAAAAGTAAGCCCTTGGGCTGGGAGGCAGGAGACTTGAGTTTTAGTCTTATGCAACCAAAATGTGCTCTGAGACTGATCAATTCATTTAATCTCTGTATATATTACTTTCTTTTGTACAGCAAGAAGATTAGGACGTATGGCCCTCAATATTGCTCTGTGATTCTCTATGTTGTTTTCTAGAATATAATCATGGGAATGTTAAATAAACACTATGACCTGCTAAATTCCTTATTGAAAATTATTACATTTAAAATTTTAAAAAATAACAAACAGGAAACTGCTTCCCTTCGTTCTCTTGCTTTTACAGGTCTATAATTTGCTACCAGTAAAAGACAAACCTCTTATATATAGAGGTCCTCAAAATGAAGATGATGAAAACTGCATCAGTGCAGAAGACATAAATCACAATGGAATGATTTACACACCGAAGCAAGTCATGGATGATGACGATGCTTACAGTATCTTCCAGGTAGAATATTACCAAAGTTAAGATGGAGAATAAATGAGCTCCTAAGCTCTAGGACTTGTCCTTCCCCTCCCCGTCAACAAAGCCATGGTAAACAAAAAATATTGGAACCTCAAAGGCACAGAGAACTTTGTGTACATACAGATATTCAAACATTAATTTCTCTGGCACCTCAAACAGTAAGTGGTTTACTTCAGGCCCAAAACCTTAACCAAGTTGATCCCAAAGCTTGCCACCACTGCCTTATTCCCCTCTTGGTGACAAAAAGAGATTTTAATATGGGTGAGAAAGATACCAAACAAACTGTGTTCCATAGTATATCTGCCCCCTTTGAAAGAGAGAGAACCTTGCTGGCAGCCACTGCATCAGCCACTTGCAAAATCAACAGTTACAGAATGAATAAATGATTGAATTCACAAAGTATGATACATTAGCCCTCATCTTTAGTATGGTAAAATTTCAGGAAAATGTAAAGTATCCCTTCATGAAGAAAAGGCTAACAAAATGTGGGTGAAAAATGTTAACAGACTTTAACAATGTGTATCTTCAGGCTTAACTATAACTATAAAGGGGAGTTTATCCACATTGTGAGATTAACGCTTATCACTACCAAAAAGGACTAAAATCTCTCATTACATCTTGAGGAAAATATATTTAATTCTACCAGTAGAAGTTGGCAGCTTACTCTTACTGAGAGCATGTTAATCTCTCTCTTCTTGTGCCTCCAGAGTTGTCAATCTGTTTGTGGTGGAGGGATGGAAAGAGGACTCTAGGTTTATCAGCAAGCCATTTAATCTTTAACTTTTATTTCTGACTTTCTCCCTGTCCCATACCACTACCACCACTGACAACTGTGCCCCCAAGTCCCACAGTTTCCCATGTACTCTGAGATAGAAGAATAAGTGGTGTTTACTGTTGGCCATCTTTTAAGCAAGATGGGGAACAGGGAGGTTTAGAAATCAGGCTACTATAGTTAAAGAGAGTCAAGGTGGTTAAAGAAACTGAAAAAAAAAAGGGGAAAGGACGAAGGGATAATTTTTGCATGGATATTCAGGAAAAGGCTTAGCTACCAATAAAACACAAACAAAGCAAAGTTTACTAAGATTGTAAGGAAAATCTCCAACCCTACAATTTCAAATGAAAAGAAACACTCCCAAAGTTACTCTCTACAATAAAGCCACGAGGTTATATGTGTGTGTGTGTGTGTGTGTGTGTGTGTGTGTATCCATATATATATATATTTAATTGATACATGTTTTGGGGGAAACCATCCAAGACTAATATACTCAGCTTCCCAGGTGCAAAATACAGTTAAAGAGGCATCAGAGCATAGCGGACAAAATTCTGAAATGGGAATCAGAAGAAGTGAATTCTAATCCCAACTCTACCATTCACTAGCTAGATGAACTTAATTTTCTGTGCTTCAGTTTTCATACTTGTAAAATAGCTCGGCTTCCTATTGTGTGGAATTTTCATGATGATCCTATGAGTTATGTCTGATGATTGTGACAATATAATACAACTGTATTAACTCCAGTCTCAAGATTGAGTTGCCAGTATTCTTTAACAATGAATATTTTTTCCAGTCTGCAGGATTAAATATTTTTACCAACTCAAAAGTCCATAAGCCACGTTATTGTCTGCTGCCCCAACTGTATACAGCAATCCCCTTGACCTATGGAGGAGGTAAAGGTGTGGTCTATTTTCCTTCTAAAGTAATAAAAGAAAATACGATGCATTACTGGGTTGGATTGGAATTAAAAGCTCTTTCTGTAAGTATTGGGTCTGGTGACTCTGCAGCAATTTCTTGGTAAGTCATCTTCAAATAACATTTCTCCAAATAAATACGATTTAAAGCAATCATTATTATTCTCTCTCCCTGACATCAGAATTGACTACTTTTTGTCCTAGCCTTCAAGAGTCTTTCTACTTCTGATCCTCCTTATCTTCTCTGGAGTCAATACCTAAATTAGTCAGGATAAGATAGATTATTACACTGCAGTTAACAAACAAACCCCTGCCTCTCAGTGGCTAATCATATAATAGTTTGATTTTTGTTCACACAAACCTTGCTTATGAGTCCAACAGCTCTCCAGAGCAGCTCCCTGCCAGGCAGTGAGTCAGGGGTATGGTCTGACTCCACCATCTGCAATGTGCCTTACAGTAGCACCCCCGTGGGGAAGTCGGAGGACGGCTTAGGACCAGGGAGTGGAAGTGGCAAACGTCACTTCTGCCTGTATCTCACAGGCCAGAATTTCTCCCTAGCTCCAACCTAACTGCAAGGGCGGATGAGACATACCAAGGGCCATCTGGATATTAAATGTGTTGGTCATAATCCTTTTACGGAAATCAAAGTGATCTTGATATATTGAACAAAACACCTAATTCAACTTTTGACAGATACTACTAATCTCATCGCATGTTTCAAGTATACCTGGAAGTGAGGAAAAGTTGAAAAGTTTCTAACTTGAGCATTCTTTTCTACTGCTGTCATGCCTAGAGAATTTTCTATGTGTGGGGATGCCTACTAGTCCTACTTTTTAACAAAAAATGAGGGAAGATAAAGTATTTTTCAAAATTAAGAATTAAACACCTATTTTAATACATATAAATGATTTACCTGGGAAGATAAGGTGAAATGTTCTAGTTGAAAACAGAGGAGGGAATAAGAATATTCCTTCATCAGAAAGACAACCCTGTATAGTGAAAAAAGAACACTGTGCTAACAGCAAGGGAACACGTTCTTATCACAACCCCATCTGCTCTGGATCTTATGCTCCTTTGAAAATTCAGACTCAGCCTTTGGTGGCTCACTTTCTTCTTAACTAAAGTAGAATGACAACGCCAAACTCACCAAATTAAAACAACTAAGCTTGATTCCATGTGAAAGTATATTTTTTGTTTCTTAAAAAAAACTGAAAAATACTATTTATTTATTTATTTATTTTTAGGAGGTGCTGGGCATTGAAACCGGGACCTCGTACATGTGAAGCGCACGCTCAACCACTGAGCTACACCTGCTCCACACTACTTATTTTCATATTCCTCTTAACATCAAGTGTACATTTTCTTCCCAAGTCTAAGAAAAGAAAATGTCAATGGAACAGCTTAGAACACCTGAAATCACAGAGTACCCTAAACTTTGCTTTTATTGTGTCACTTATTTCTCATACATAGTCATTGCCTCCAGGACTCATAGCATTATTGTAGTTATGGTTTTAAAAGAGCAGATCTATCTTTATTATTTTATATATCAGGTACAAATTTGGAATCTTTATCTTCTGATGGCTGGAGTATCAGTCTTTTTTTTTTTTTTTTAATCAAGCTAACTCCTGTTTTAATAAATCTAATTTATTTGGTCTGACCTTCACAGTGTTTCATTATATAATTGCACCCACTATTTACACTACTATGTTAAACACACTCCCCTCCCCTCAAATAAACATTCTACTGGAGAGTGGGTAAGTTTTACCATCTCCCTGTGAAGCATCCTTCCCACCTCTGCGTCTACACTTGAAAGCCCTTTCACTGGAATGATCATCGTAAGCTCCACTCTGGCAAAGTCACTCTCTTTCCTTCCCTGAGTCCTTGCAGTCTACAACACATATTTCACTGTCTCCTTTTGTTTATTGTTTATGTCCCCATAGCTCATTCACTGGCTTAAAACACACACACACACAATCATTTCCGAATGCCTCTTGCTGCAGCTAATAGCCATTCCTCTTGACTGACTCTCCCTTCAAATAGAGGACATGTGATCATCATTTCAGCATACAAACAATATTTGGTGTATTAAATTACTCTTTATCCTTCCCTTCACCATTTGAATAGTCCTTTTTATTTCAACTTATGGAGAAATTAATGTGTTTTCATATCTAGAGAAAATTCATTTACTTCTAAGCTCTATTTGAAGAAGCAAATAGGATTACTTTTCCTATAAGACAAATAGATAAATGAGCAAAGCAACTGGCTGGTAGGTTAAATTGCTCCAATAACAAACATTCCCTGAGCCAATTACCTTACTCCACTTGAGAAGTTAGTGATAAAAATGAGGCTGACATGGGGCTGGTGTGCTGTCTCCCCATACCAGTGCCACATGGTGCTGCAGGAGTGGCTTATGCCACGAGGCTGGACAAGGACTCTCGAACCATGGAAGTGAAAGAGACAGTACGGAAATATTTCCCTGAGACCTGGATCTGGGACTTGGAGGTACTCGAGTAAGTGGTGTGTTGCCTGGACTTTGGTTTAGGAAAGGATTTGAAACTTCCCCTATGACTGGTGTTTTCCTGGGTTCCCGATCCTTTCAGTTCTGCTGTAGTCTTTCTGGTAAATACGTAAGTTCACAGTTCATCAATCTCATAGCCAAAAAGTGCAAATGTGTTATAATTTGGTTCCTGAGACACCTAAAATAATAGAAAGCAGGAAGCTATTATGCATCCCTCCTCCCCCCAAACAAAACAAAACAATACTTTCAGCGATCTCCCTAGCAGCAGCAGATCTTAAATCAAGTTTTGTGCTTACCACACTAGGCTACTGAGTTATTATGACTTCTGCTATGAAAGGGGACTCATTCGCTCTCCTTTCTCCCTCACCAGCTTATCAGGTGGACGTGAGGTGGCAGTGAAGGTCCCTGACACCATCACGGAGTGGAAGGCCAGCGCGCTCTGTCTGTCAGGAACCACAGGACTTGGCCTGTCCCCCGTGGTCTCTCTTCAGGTCTTCCAGCCCTTCTTCCTGGAACAGACCCTCCCCTACTCTGTGGTGCGAGGAGAAGCCTTCACACTCAAAGCAACTGTGTTCAACTATTTGTCCCATTGCATTCGGGTAAGGTGCTTCTCTGCAAGTGAGTGAGAGTAGAAAGAGGGAACCTAATCACCGTTCATCACCCAGATCCCCGGCCTCAAGGTTAAATCATAACTGACTATACCGTAGAGTAGAATAGAATGGGTATTAAGAACAAAGCTACCTAGCAGGTCCCAGGTGGTAAGGCTATACTCACTCAGCCCTCTCTAACTAGGTAGCCCTAGCTTAAGAGATTATTTCCACCTGATTGCTCTGCCTTTTCAACCTGCCTAAAAGAAACTTCTGTTCCTTGGGATGGCACAAGCCTTGAATCCTGGAACTTCCTTTTCCTGATCCCTGTCAGTTTTTCAACTCCCTTATTGTAAACATCGAACCTACAAGAATTTGATAGGATTTACCTTTTCCCGCAGTCTCTTGAAGCCTCTGGACTAGTGTGTATTGTCCCCCTAGCCTTCCTTCCCCTTCTATTGTCCCCTGCCCGTGTCCTTTCTCAGACTTGTGGGTGGGTGTGGGCACAGGTCAGTGTGCAGCTGGAGGTCTCTACTGCCTTCCTGGCCGACCCAATAGAGAAGAATGACGAATCCCACTGCGTCTGTGGAAATGGACGGAAAACTGTGTCCTGGGCTGTGACCCCAAAGTCACTGGGTGAGTGATAAAGATGCTGACAAACTCTGCTTCTTAAGTTCTGCTGATTTGCATTCTGGTCTGATCCAGACTCTTGCTTTTATCTCCTCCTTTAACACTGAGTTTATATCAAGAGAAAGAAAACCATTACATTTTTGGGGGGAATTTAAAAGAAGAAACCATTTATTATAGAATAGCTGTTAACCCCTTAAGAACCCCTTTCACTCCAGGGAAGGTGAATTTCACAGCATCGGCAGAAGCCCTGCAGTCTCAGGAATTGTGCGGCAACGAGGTGCCTAAAATCCCAGCATTTGGACAGAAGGATACGGTAGTCAAGCCTTTGTTAATTGAGGTATGTGGGCGCTATACTTTTCCTAAGTCTTGAAGACCTTATTATACAATATAGCATTATCCAATGTTTATGTGGCAGTGACACTTCATGCCCAAGAATTTGAATTTATCTACAATTCATTTTTTTTTCACTAACATTTTCTCCTCTCCTTTAAAGTGATTGTTTTATTTCCTGAACAGTCCACTTCACTTTATTTTTTAATTTTTTTTCTTTCACCACAAAGCCTGAGGGAATAGAAAAGGAAGAAACTTTCAACACACTGCTCTGTGCATCAGGTAGGTGTGAAAATAGATAAAATCTCATGTTAAGCCACTTGCCAGAGTGTCTCAGTGTGGGATGCAATTTGGGGCATGATTTCCTCTGCAAAATAAAAACTAGTCCTTTCCCAGGGGCAAATCTAAGGTCACTTGATGAAGAACAACCTTTTCCTGATGACAGTCCCTTGGGAATTAAGTTCAATTTTCTCAGGGGGATAAAAAGGGGAAAAGCACTGAGGGTATTATTATTACCATATTTTAAGAATTAAAAAAACAAACAACTGAGTTATGGAAACTTGCTCAAAATCTCTTGGCTAATGATGACTAATGCTAAAGACCCTACAACAGAAAATTTTCCCATACATTTTTCTTTCCCAAACTTCTTCCTACACACTTTAAAAAATATTGAAATACCCATGTGGTACTGGTACTATTTATCATTCAATAAACAGTTTAAATTTACTCATGTTTTTATCTAAGTTATTTTAAAAGAAACTTGAGGTCACCAAAATAAATAGAACACTAGTATTTTAGTAATACCCATCATATAATCATATAAAATTAGCATTAAAATATTCAACTCTGTTCCATCTAGAACCATCTTGAGTACAATGCTCAGCCTTCAGTTCTCTTCCCTCTATAAGCATCCCTTGGTGATCTTATGTAGCCCATAACTTTAATAACAACTAGGCACTGGAGACAACTCAATTTACATCTTTAGTCTAAATATCTTTCCTCAACTCAGGCTGTTGTATTCAACTGCCTTTCATCATCTCCACTTGTAGGTCCAACAGGCATCTCAAAATTAGCATGTTCAATACTAAACCTCTGCTGGTTCCCACAAATCTACTCCTCCCTCATTTTTCTCCATCTCAATTGATGGAAATTTTATTCCCTTACCTGTTGGAGATGAACACTTTGGGACCATCCTGTATTATGTTATTTCTCTTACTCTCCATACCAAATCCATTCGCAAATCCAGCTGGTTCCACCTTCAAATTTTATCCAGAATCTGCCTTCTGTCTACTAGTTCCACAACCACTCTAGTCTTTCCTTCCCTGGACTATCTCAATAACCTCCTAACTGGTCTCCTGACCATTTTCCCTTGCTCCCCTACAGCAGGAGGTATCCTTTTGCACATATGTCATACCAACTTCTTCTTCTGCTCAAACCCTCTAGGGCTTTCTCAGAGTCCTCAAAGTTAAAGCCTAAATCCTTAATGTCACCTAGAACTCTTGCCATTTCTGGGACTCCATATCCTACTACTCTCCCCCTAAATCACTCTGCTCCAGCCAGACTGCCCTTCTTCCTGCTTTTAGAATACACCCAGCATATGCCAACCATGGGAGTCTTTTCACTTCTGGTTCCTTTTGCCTAGAAGCCTCTTCCCCACTGTATCAATAAACCTCATTCCCTCACTTATTTAAAGTCTCTGCCCACATATGACTTTATCAATGAGCCTTTCAGTAGGGAGCCCCCTCCCCACACCCTATACTCCCTGATTTACCTTGCTTACTGTTTCACCTATATAAGCACTTACCCTGCTTTCATTTAATCCATAGCACTTATTAACATCTATCATACTAAATATACCCTTGTTTATTTATTTATCTTACTCCTCACCCATTAAAGTGAAATTTCCTCCACGGGGTCAGGAAATTTGTTTTGATTATTGCTATATTATTGCACCTAAATCAAAACCTATGACACAATAATATTTATGGGATGAATGTAATTTATTTAAAAAAGCACTAACAATTGTGGGAATTAACATATAACAATGAAGAGAAGTAAGTACACTGCAAAGTATAAGCTTATAAAGGGAAGATATAGAAATTATCACAAATATATATGATTAATATGAACTTAATCAGAGATAAATCATGACTTTAGCAGAAACTTGGATGATATCAAAGAAGTTATATAATGACCAAGATAAATGAGAGGTTGGATCTTGATTGTGTGGAAAACAAATCCATAACAATAAAGGAACATTTTTTTCTCATTTTCTCTCACTTGTATACAATCGTCTAATTAGATAATGGAGAACCTGAAAAGTTGTCTCTAGAAGTTCCTTCAAATGTGGTTGAAGACTCTGCCAGGGCAACATATTCAGTTTTGGGTGAGTATTCCAGTTCTAAGGGAAGCAGTTGTATGTCTTCGTAATTCTAGTGCAAGGGGCCTTTACCATTCATGGTTAATGAAGTCCCTGACATTAGGCATTGAATAGAGAGAAAAAAACACTAAACTAAGGATTATACTGTTTATTAGTCAGAAAGGGGGTTGAATAGATATTGTGCTACATATTATGCCTTAATACACTCTAAAAAATAAGCAGGGTCACGTCTCTGTCCCCTCATTTCCAAGAGATTGACTATGTGGCAATGCCTTCTAGTAGATATGAAAATAATTTGGTAGTTCAGTTTTACCAGATGTGTGGCCCGTCAGAGAAGATGTATCTCCCAACATTCAATTTCTTCACTATTTTCGCATCCTTAAACCATCTACATTATTTTTCTCACATCTACTTTCTCTTCTTTGTCTTGTTTCTTCACGTCTCAGGCTTTCTTGTCTTCCCTCCACAAGTGATTTGGCCTCTCAGTTAGCTAATAATCTATTTTCCTATCCCAGTAAAAACCAGTTCTGAGATAGTTTATATTTATATATATTTTTCAATACCCAGGTGATATACTAGCCTCTGCAATGCAAAACCTTCAGAATCTTATCCAGATGCCTTATGGTTGTGGAGAGCAGAATATGGTCCTTTTTGCTCCTAATATCTATGTTCTGAACTATCTGAATGCAACACGACAGCTGACAGAGAAGATCAAATCCAAAGCCATCAGTTACCTCATCAATGGTGAGAGATTACCCCATAAAAAGAAACTTTAACTTATTCCCTAACTACTCCCTTCAGTGAACTCAAATTATAATCCCTTTGGTTAAAATTTGATAGTGATTGTTGCTATGGTAGACAGCCAATGTCCCACTATTCAATCAGGAAATTCAATGTCATCATCAAGCCTCGGAGACATCTTAACAAAATAGTAGTTGCCCTATGGTTCCTCAGCAAACACTGGAGTTAAAAAAAACTGATTAATCCTCCAATGTCTCTGCTACTTCACAAATCTATGAAAATTTCCTCTCCAGGGTACCAAAGACAGTTGAATTATAAGCACAGTGATGGTTCATACAGCACCTTTGGAGATCGTGGTGGTAGAAGCCAGGGAAACACTTGGTAAGATCACCATTTCTGTATGTTATCTGTAGACCCATTATATTTCAGAATTCCAGAAATGTAGCTACTCTCTAATATATGGATTTGCTTCATGAAAAGGCATTAGCAGGGAACAGGTGTAGCTCAGTGGTTGAGCACCTGTTTTGTATGTACGAGGTCCCAGGTTTAATCACCAGTACCTACTCAAAAAAGGGAGAAAAAAGGCGTTAGCTTTTAAAAACTCACATGCATGTCATCCCTACGGGGTGCTCTCATCATTTCAGACTCTTAAAGTTCACCTGCTGTGATAACAAGCCGATAGGGTTGAAATAAAGATCCCCCAAAATGGAAATATCAGGCAAAAAGTAACATTATGTGAAATGACAGAGGAACATGCTCCCACATTGTGCAATAAGGGATTTGAGGAGGGAAAGGACAGGAAGATACAGTGATGTAGTAACATCAGGATAAGTCATTTAGGAAGCAGAAGTTTGGATGGTAGGGAGGCTTGGGGACTACAACAATGGTTTCATAAGAAAAAATGTGAAAAACATCAACTCTGGAGAAACCAATGAAGTTGAGATACAAGCAAAAAGATTAAGATGTTTTCTGGACTAGAGAATATTCAGCTCTCAGATACCATTTCCCTACCAATTCCCCCACTAATTTTCCCCACTGAATTTGAAGATCAATGTCTGGAGGCAGTGTGCAAAGCGAGCTTGAAATGAGGCGTTCCTCATGTCTCGGTCTCTTCTTTGCTGGACAGGCTCACTGCCTTCGTGCTCAAGTCCTTTGCTCAAGCCCAGGCTTACATCTTTGTGGATAACTCACACATCGTGAATGCCCTCGTGTGGCTCTCAGAGAAACAAAAGGAAAATGGTTGTTTCCAACGCTCTGGATCACTGCTGAACAATGCCATGAAGGTGATATATTCTCTAATTTTATTCTGTTCCCTGGAGATTGGGATATGTAGGAGGGAATTATGCTCTTACTGATTTCAGAAGTTCTGTTCTGTTGGCATAGATTTGAGGAAGGATGGTACAGAATTTTAGGCTGGAGGAGGAAGGGGGGAAATCAACACTATGGCACAGGAAAAGAAACTGTCTAGTGAAGATGTCAGGGGGAAAAGCAAAGTTAGCAGACTCTGGCTAATGGATATTGGCCTGAATATCTCTGCTTCTGATTCTTACAGGGTGGAGTAGATGATGAGGTAACTCTCTCTGCCTACATCACCATTGCTCTCCTGGAGATACCACTACCCGTCACCGTACGTATTAGCACATTCTCTATACCTCCCTCTAAATGTAAGAAATAAAAATCATGGAACTATGAATCCCTGAGGAAAATGAGTTATGGTTTTCATGATATTTAGTTTGGCATATTTCACTAGAATATAAAGGACTAGGTCCTTTTAGGAGCTACCCTGATTCTGCTGTCTTAAAATCTCCTTTCAACTTCCCCATAGCACCCAGTTGTCCGCAATGCTCTATTCTGCCTGGAACTGGCCGGGAGACCTATGTCATTGACCCAAGGGAGCCTTTTCTACACAAAGGCATTATTGGCCTATGCCTTTGCCCTGGCAGGAAACCAGGCCAAGAGAACAGAACTGCTTAAATCACTAGATAGAGAGGCTGTGAAAGAAGGTAAGTGCTGCTACTGCAAAATTTACTTCCAACCATCACCAGTGATCAAGAGGGGAGAGGGCTTATTGAGCACTTATCATGCTACCTAACCATAATGATAATAAGAATAATTATTTATCTAACACTTAAATTCTCTATGTAACATGGACCATTTAACAGTTCACATTACAGATGCTATAGAGCCAAACATTGAATATCACACGAGTATGTTGCAGATACAAAGACACACCATGTGATTAGCTGGAACATTAACTCAACTTCTTGGCAAAGATTTTCTTGATAGTTGACTATGTAAAGCTTTCACTTCATTTGTGTCAATTCTTTAGGTGCACTCTCTTTATAATATCAGTCACGGATTTGTTTTTTAAACCATTCTCTAAGTTAAAGATCCCACCCTTTTCCATTTTAAAGAGGATTCAATTCACTGGCAACGTTCTGGGAAACTTCAAGAAGCTAAGGCACTCTATTATCAACCCCGGGCTCCTTCTGCTGAAGTGGAGATGACATCTTATGTACTCCTTGCCCGTCTTACTGTTCAGCCTGCCCCATCTTCAGAGGACCTGTCTGTGGCATCACGTATTGTGAAATGGATCACTAAGCAACAAAATCCCCATGGGGGCTTCTCCTCCACTCAGGTCTGTGGAAGGACTGAAGGTGTAAAAATAAATATGTTAATACATATGTAGAGATAACCATATTTCAGAAGTTGAATAATTAAATAGTGTTTCTGATTCACACCTTCATCTTCCTCCATCCCCAGGCAAGTTCCAGCCTTATTATTTCAGATATTGATTCTGGTTTATCCCCTTTATCGTCTCTCATATCTTCTCTTTAGTGGACCCCCAAAAGTACAAGGAGGCTAATCTCTTGATGCAATGTTTTCATAAGATTACTTCCCTGATAAAATATTTTTTCATACAAGGCCTAAAATTATCTAATATTTTATCCAAAATATTTCCACTTATCAGTAAATATGAATATTCCTATCAAGTTAGTATGATTCCTTCACTTTTTCTAGAATTGGCTTACTCCCATTTCCATGTCTTCATTTGTAACATTCCCCACCTTAGTCCCTTATTCCTCTCTTCTGTTTTTGTAAGTCCTTCCCATTATTCATAGATGATTTTATTTCTGATTTTCTTCACCATTTCCTCTTACTATACAAACTCATATTTCCTTCTCCTTTTTCTGAATGTTTACAAAAAGCATTTTTATATAAATTTATAAATTATTGAAATAACCTTTGCTTGTGTGAACTATTTGAGTCTTATCTTCATATGTATATTGTAAGCTACTTAAATGAGGAAACTTTTTCTTTTCCCTCCAAAGCATAGTTCATCATTGATACCCAGGCCCAAAATGAATTGAAATTAAGTTTAGGGACTGTGTTTCTGAATTAATTCTTCTGAGAGAGAGAGGGTAGAGTTGATATGGTTTACTTCAAGGATGATTTTGGTAGCTTTCTCTCCTGTGATTTCTGCACCCATTTTTTTTTTCAGGATACAGTGGTAGCTCTCCAAGCCCTCTCCAAATATGGAGCAGCAACTTTCACTAAAAGTGAGAAAGCAGTTAAAGTCACAGTCAAGTCTTCAAAGACTTTCTCTAAAGAATTCCAAGTAGATGATACCAATCGCCTATTGCTGCAGGAGGTCCAGTTGTCAGAGATTCCAGGGGAATACAGCACAACGCTGTCAGGGACAGGATGTGTGTACCTCCAGGTGAGACTGCCAGGGTTTGGGGGATTCTACAAATGGTAGAGAAAGCTCAAGAGTTAAATCTGAATTTCAAAATAGAAAGAAAAATGTGTACTAAGACAAATGATGAAACACCTGGAAGAGATTGTAAGAGTGTGTCTTAGTTTGCAGGGCCATTATAACAAAGTACACCAGTCTAGTTGGCTTAAACAACAGGAATTTATCATTTTACAGTTCTGGAGGCTTGAAGTCCAGAATTAAGGTGTAGGCAAGATCATGCTCCCTCTGAAGTACATAGTGTCCTGATGCTGGCTTTCTGGCATTCCATAACTCCATCTCTCCTCTATCATATGGCCATCTCTCTCCCCATCTGTTTCTTTCTGCCTCCTACTACTCCTGGGTCCAATTTTCCTCTGCTTAGAAGGACTCCAGTCATATTGGATTAAGGTCCACCCTAATTCAGTTTGACCTCACGTTAGCTAATAACATCTTCAAAGATCCTATTTACAAATGGGTTCACATGCACAGGACTGGGAATTTGGACTTGAACACAGCTTTGTGGGGGGTATGATTCAATCCATAATAATTTATTCAAATGCAAAGATAAAGGACTCTTCAATTTGTTTTAGACATCCCTGAGATATAACATCCTTCCCAAGAAAGAAGGGGAAGCTCCCTTTGATCTGAAGGTTCATACCCTGCCCAAGACTTGTGATGGAGTAGATGCTCACAAGAAATTCCAGATTTACATCAACATTAGGTAAATGCTTAATCACTACCAGGACTTTTGTAGAACGTGGGGGATTTGATCATCTTGCATGGGCGAAACTCCGTTGTCCAAAGTCATGAGTAATGAATATGGAATTCCTGCAGTATTTATTAACAAGAAAATTTTCTTCACTCTTAATGAAAAACTTAACATTGAGAATATGATGTTGCCATTCCTACAGAGTGTGACTAAATAACTACTATTTTCCCAAACAACCATAGTGGAAGAAAATGTGGCAACTGAGAAGTAGTTAGGGTTAAGGAACACTAGAAATAAAAGAGAATAGAGATTGCTATCTTAAATGAATCCCAATGGATTTTGTTTGAATACCTAATCCTTATGACTTGATTTTGTAGTTATACTGGAGAACGACCCAGATCTAACATGGTCATTATTGATGTGAAGATGGTATCAGGCTTCATACCTATGAAATCATCAGTGAAAAAGGTAAACCCTGAATCCTATACAGATGGCAAACTCATAGCAAATGCACTTATGGTTGTCAAGGTGCTTCTTCTTGCTTTCCTAAATAGTGCATTTCCATCATTTTATTCGTAAGCATCATGGTTCTACGGTACCAAGTACAAAGCATAAGTCATAAACATGGTTAATAATGTTCCAGCAAACCCTAACAATTATCTTCCAACTACATACAAAAAGAAAAAAAAAGGTGTACATATGTGTGCATACATACATACACATAAAAACACATGTGTGTATATACACACATATACACATAATGTATGCATATACATATGTGTGCATATATCCCCACGTGTACATACACTTAAGTGTGTGTATGTGTGTGTGGAGAGAGAGAGAAAATGGACAAATGATCCTAAGGCTGAATACGCAAATTCCTGACCATATCCCTTGGGACTTGGTCTACCATGGCTGATAATGAATCACTGTTAATGGCTAACCTGAATCATGCCTCTATTTTGGGAAGAATCTGCAAAGTAGAATTGGGTTTCAAGATATCACATCTGATATTTAACTTCAACAGACCCATCTTAAAAATGAAGGCTTGTGTACCTAGAATTAGAGTCTTCTGTTTGGTCTATGCCATCTCCTCCACAGAAGGTGTTTTTTTATTCCCAAGACTCGGTCAGAGAAGAGGAGAACTAATTATGGTTAACTCAATTATTTCATTGTGCTTGGAAAGACAAGTGTATTAGTCTGCCAAAGGGGTGCTGATGCAAAGTACCAGAAATCTGTTGGCTTTTATAAAGGGTATTTATTTGGAGTAAAAGCTTGCAGTTACAAGGCCCTAAGAGTCCAACTCAAGGTTGCTTTCTTACCAGAGTCAGTTGCCACATGTTGAAGCAAGATGGTCACTGATCTCTGCAAGGGTTCAGCCTTCACCTCTGGTTTCCTCTCTCTCAGCTACAGACTGGCATAGGGTTTTTTCCTCAGGGCTTCCTCTCTTTCCTGGCATAGGGCTTGTATCTTTCTGGGTCTTCTATATCTTCTGTTCCCAAGGTCAGCTGCAAAGTATCAGGTGAATGGCTCATCTCTCCCCAGGGCCCCAGGATCAAAAATGACAGAGCTCTCTCTCTTCTCATGCCTTCTTGAGTGAGTGCCCATTTGTATCAACCCCCAAGGGGCAGGGACTCAACCTGAGTCATGCCTTACTGATGTGGTCAAATCAAAACCCTAATCTTAACAGGTAATTTAATCAAAGACATCTCAGCTGAATCTAATGCAACCAAAGAATAGAAAAAGTCAAAAGAATAGATTAGTTTACAAACACAATCTTTCTGTTTTTGGGATTCACAAAAATCTCAAACTGCCACAACATGTATCTCTTGTTTTAAGAATTACACCATGTCATGGTACCTAATACAAGAGTACTGTTTTTGCTGTCATAACAAAGCATGTGTAGTTCATAGTCTTGGTATTTGTTCTCTTTTCCTCTTCTTACATAGTGAGATAATCCCATTGATATTCTTCAGAAAATTCCCTTATAAGAATTGAATGCTTTTACATTCAATAATCACTTTCCTGAAAAAAAAAATTATATCTAAAAGATAAAATACATTATAATACACACTATACACCCAGAGTAAGAATTTAAAATATGACATAGAATATATATGGCTACTCTAACCAATCCTTAATTATTATTAATCCTGGTTTATCTTCTCAGACATGTTTGGCAATTACTGTTTGTAAACCACCATGCACCCTTACCTTAGTAGACCATTCTTCTGGAAAGTTAGGTCAATTTAATGTTAAAAACACCTATTCCCCCAAGGCTTTTCAGATTAATTTGTGTTATATTGTGTTTTGTTTTCAATTTAACTCCAGTAACATAGTCCATCACTTGATAGGCTGTGAACCTAATTGAAGGATGTCCTCAGTTCTCTTTCTCCTTATCAGCTAGGAGGGTCTTTTAGTCTCTCTATCTCTTATTTGTCTTCTCTTTTCATCTGGAAAATGCCAAGATTAGAGTCGTGCCTCTACATTTCCATTCTACAAGTATAAACATTAGAAACTATTTGATGAAAATTCTCTCTTTTACTGGAAAAATCCTATCCCAATAATAGTAATTTTTAAAATATATATATTGAAACTGGAAATTGAAATTTTGTAAACTGCCATATAATCTAGTCTTCTGTTAGATACTTTTTAATGATAAAACAAGACTATTCAAAATGAATATTTCTTTATCTAAACAAAAGTTTGAGCTAAAAAATGAAATATAAATGACATATGTAGCACATTATAAATGACAAATGCATGTAATAATTTTCCTAGTTCAAATTCCACCACATAATATAATCCTAAAGCCCCTCTTCTTGGTATTCAGTCCTTTGCACCAGTCTTTCACGTATACCTTCAGTTTCTTCATACATCCCCCACATATGACTGTTCCCACCTCAGCCAACCCAGATAGTACAATTTACACTCCAGGTTCCCTTTGCGTTTTTTAAATGAAAAAAAATTAAATAAATAAAAAAAAAAAACCAGTGGTCAAATGTAGCAACAATGTATATTAGGAAATTTACAGATTGTCCACATTGTGGTGTTTAAAAGAATATTAGCAAAAATTTCCAACTCATAATAGTCAAATTCCAAGTCTTAGCGTTAAGAAGAGAGTCTTTGAAGTTAGAGCCTCAGAGTCCACATCCAGTTCTGTCACTTATAGCAGTGTAACAATGGACAAATTAATCCATTTCACCTGTTTTCTCATCTGAAAAAAGAGATGATTATAGTTCCTACCTCATAATGTTATTGTGAGGATTATATAAATTAATACATGCAAAAACAGTTAAAATAGTGCCTGGGACATAGTAAGGGCTTAGTAAGTATTTATTATCATTATCATCATCACCATTATCATCACCATCATCACTATTATTATTGAAGAAATAAATAGTAGGAGTTTGGATGCTTCTGAGCATGCATTTAGATCATAAATACATGAAAACTGCTCCCAGTCTAAAATTTCCTCATCCCATACCTCTGGTTTATGCTCTTGGTCAACAGCTGCAAGAAAGGCCTCAGATTCAACGGACTGAAGTGAGCACCAACCATGTTCTAATTTACTTCGAAGAGGTAAGATCTTCTTTGACTCTGTGCTAGATCTGGGAGAACTACTAGAGTCTTAACAAATCAATCCAGATTGAAATAGTGCTTCTCACATACATAGACTGGGGAGGAGAGAACAGCCCCAGAGAGAAAGGACCCCTGAACTACAGGGTTCAGTTTACTGCATTTGACTGTCCATTGAATTGTCTCTTTTGTCCTTCTTTCTTTTGTTCTTTTATCTGCCACTGAGTATGTTATGGAAGTCTCAAAACACTCCGTTATTTCCTTAGCTTTTGGTACAGATGGATAGCATGACCACAAGGCTTGAAAATATCTTAAGAGAGGATGGTAACTGAGAACTAAGTTAATCTTTGATTCCAATTCAGTTTTCTTGTCTCTCCAGCTAACCAATCAAACCCTGAGTTTCTCCTTCTCAGTGGAACAAGACATACAAGTAGAGAATTTAAAACCAGCTACTGTAAAAGCTTATGATTATTATGAAACAGGTGAGTGGGTTTCAGCTATTCTTTACTTTGAAAGGGGAAAAAAATGACCAACTTGTTCAAAGGCCACCTCTGAAACAAAATTCCACAATCTTTCACTGGAAGAAAAAGTGAGTTGATGGTCACTGGATAGTCATATCCTTGCATATTAGCTTATAATGTGTCCCCTAAATGATGTCATCAGAGCCATTTATGTAAATTGATGATAAAGCAATAAGGTAATCATGTCTGTCTAAATTCTCCATAAAGTTTAGCCTGGGCTCAGTTATTCCAGAAAGATGAAAAGAATAACAATAACTAAGAGGAACATCGTAGTACTGTTGCGTGATATGAGACCTAACATTTGATCTATTTTTTGACTTGTGCTTTGGATAAGCTCACAAATTTGGGAAACTGTAGTACATCCATTTACTCAAGGCTTTGAACTAGAAACTTATGATCATTTTGTACATCATAGCATGCTGGTAGTGTTAAAACTTACCTCCTGCTTAGATCAAAAAAGGCTCAGAGAGGAAGGTACAACTCCAATGGGAAAAATGCAGCTGAGAAACAGAGCCACAGGGAGCCCTACAGATAAATGCAGGCACACCATTTGCGTAACCTGCCCTTCAGTTCTGTCCAATTTTCTCTTTTGGTTCCTTCCACCCAAATTCAAATGGCTTAATATGAAGTAAGTCATTTTATTGGTATATGGCACAGCAATACTTTCTTCCTTAGCTTATGCAGTTTATTTACAACGAGCTGCTCAAGTGCCTATTACTGAATGTTTCTCTTTGTGTCCCACCCTGTTGCATCTCAGATGAATTCACCATTGAAGAGTACAGTGCCCCCTGCAGTGCTGGTAAAGTATAAACAGTAAAATCTATTGCCAGATTAAAGAAGAAAAAATAATAATAATAAGCACCTCAGTTCTCTGCATAAGATTGCTTCTCAAGATGAGTGTGTAGTTACAATATCATAAAACACTTTGATGTGTATTATGAATTGTACTATTTCAAATGTATTACATAATTTCTCAGCGGAAAAAAAAGTAAAGTATAATTACTCGTGTCTGGGTAGCATGTTTGAGAATGAAGCCAGGAATTTAGTACATATAAAAATTAAATAATCTAATATTTAGTTCACATTCAATCCCCAGTGATGATATCTTATATTTGCCACCCATGGCCTTTCTAGGATATTCCTGAATTTTTGATAGTTAAGGTCAGGAAACTAGTCACTTTCATTATCCATATAACACATCATGAGAAATGTGATATATAAGAACTATCTCTAGGATGGTTAATAGGGTTCATTTTTGGACAATATAGCATTTGCTGTGAACTTTTAGGTCTCAAATCTGTAAAATTTGAGAAGAGCCCAACTTATCATTAAAAACAATTAAAATTACATCAAGTTCAAATATTAATAATTGAAAGTAAAAAAAATTGTTTCTTTAGTAGATCATAGTATTTCCCTAATATTTCTACCATTTCTTCTACTGTTTAGAATCTCAACAGGGAAATGCTTGAGAAATGGAAACATATGGAATGCATCAGATGGACTTCTTTAGAAATTAAAAACCAAGAATTATCGGGAGAGAGAAGAATAGGAAAAAGAAGGGAATGGAATTGGAAATGCTTAAACTTTGTATATTGAATAAATTTATGACATTTATTATCAGTTCTATCTTTTCTTTTACTCTTCACCAGTGTTATATTTTCTTCTGAAATATGTCTCTATTATCCAGAGCATTTTAAAAAATATTAAAAAGCTATACAAAGAGGTACACTGAGAAACACTACAGATAAACCAAAATGGGGTTAAAAATAAACTTCAAGTAACTCATAGGAACACAAGAAAATAAAAACAAAAATGAAAAACAGAGAAAAATTCAAAAGAAATAAAACGGCCTAACATAGCAATAATCACATTAAATGCAAATGGTTTGAATATAACAGTTAAAAGATAGATGGGCTGAGTAGATTAAAAACAAAACAAAATAAAACTATGACCAAATTCTATGCTGTCTCTAAGAAACCCATTTCAAAGATGATGATATAGGTAGATTGGAATAAAAGAAAAGGAAAAGATATGCAATGGAAATATTGATCAAAAGAAAGCAAGAGAGGTCATGTTAATATCAGTTAAAGTAGACTTCAGAGCAAAGAAAAAAAATTACCAGGAGCAGAGAAGGGCAATGTATAATAATAAAAGGATCAATCCACTAAGAAAGCATAGCAGTCCTAAATAACTGCAAACATTGAAACAAACAAACAAACAAAAAACCCTGATTGACCTGAAAGGAGAAATAGACACATACACAATTATAGTTAAAGACTTCCACATCCATTTCTAAATAATTAATAAAACAAATAGACAGAAAATCAGCAAGGATGTAGAACTCAATGACATTTTCAACCAACAGAATCTAATTCACATTTAAAGAACATTCCTCCATCCAACAACATCAAAATACAGATTGCTTTCAAGCACTTTGGAACACAAGCCAAAATAGACCATATCCTGGGCCATAAAACAAAACTCAACAAATTTAAAAGAACTGAAATCATGCAGAGTATGTTCTTTGGTCATAACGGAATCAAACTAGAAATCAATAACAGAAAGATAAGAAAATTTCCAAACACTTGGAAAATAAACAATACACTTCTAAATGAGCGATTGTTCAAAAAGAAAGTGTCAAGAGAAATTAAAAATACATATGAATGAAATGAAAATGAAACACAACAAAATTTGGGAGACACTGCTTAACAGTATTGAGAGGAAACTTATTAATCCATATGTTAGGAAAGAGAAAAAATCTCAAGTCAATCAACTAAGTTTCTACCTCAAAAAACTAGAAATAAGTTCTACAAAAGAGCAGGTGATATAAACCTACAGGAAAAAATGGGAATGGATATAAATATTCAATTTAAAATAGAATAAATGTAAATGGAATATAAATATTAAAATTTTCAAATTCACATATATAAGTATAGAGATGCAAATATAAGCAATAATAAGTTGTCTTCTTCCATTATGTTGTCAAAAAACGAAAAAAGGTTCATAATGTCCAGTGTGGGACCAGATGTAGAGAAACTCTCATACAGTATTGCTGAAAGGATAAATTGATAAAGCCTCTTTATGGAAAGTACTTTAAAAGTACTCATCAACATTTTGCATGTAATTACACTTGCAGAAATTTCTTACAGAATAACCACACATTTTCTTAAGGAATTATGTACAAGGGTGTTCTGTAAAGTTGTACTCATAATGGTAAATTTTTAAAAACAAGCTAAAATATTCACCCATTTAGAAGTACTTTTGCACGATTTATGGCATTACAATACTATAAAATATAATGTTTTAAAAGCATAACTAGACCTATATATAATAACACTTAAAAATCTCCCTAAGCAGTTCCAATTCCACAATTACAGCATAAATCTACTAAAGCTAATCACCCATATTGATTACAACTAAAAACTCTGAACAAAATTGTTACAACCCAGCTCCTAAAGGGCACAGGTTGGGGCTCCTGCAAGAACAAAAGACACATTCAGCAAGCGGTCAGACATGAGCTTTATTTACTGGGACTTATGGACAGGAGAGATTGTCTCGGGTGACAGCAGCCCAGAGAATGAAGATGGCGCTCCACAAAGAGGTGGGAAAATGAGGGGCAATATATAGGACCTCAGAACAAAGATATTTCATAACGGAGTTTCTGCTAGGGTCACACGAAGCACATAAACGGGTTTGATGATGTTATTGTAGGAAGGAATTGTACAGCCTGCAGAAAATGACAGTCTATCATACCATCTGTACATTGTTCTCCTGTGAGGAGGTTTGTTACATTTTAACTTGTGTCCTGGGGCTGGCAGGCAGCTGCCACTGCCAGCTGAGTTTCCCGTAGGGAGAGGGAGCCAAGGCCAGAGACCCACTCTGGCTTAGCAATTACACTTGCAGAAATTTCTTACAGAACCACCACACATTTTCTTAAGGAATTATGTGCAAGGGAATTCCGTACAGTAGTGCTCATAATGGAAACATTTTTAAAACAAGCTAAAATGTTCACCCACTTAGAAATACTTGACACAATTTATGGCATTACAATACTATAAAATATAATGTTTTAAAAACATAAATCCTTCTTACAGTAAAATTCCAATGTAGATACTGCCCCTTCCAGGAGATACTGTGTTTTTCTTTTTGAGAAGTTCCATTTTGTTCTTTTTATATTATCCATTTCAACTTTCATTGTGTTCATGGTTTTCTCTACTTTTTTGGACATGTGGAATATATTTATAACAGCTGTTTCAATGTCTTTGTCTATTAATTCCCTCATATATGTCATTTCTGGATCTTTTTCTATTTATTGCTTTTTCTCCTCATTATGGGATCTATTTCACTATCTATTTGCATCCTGGTAAATTTTGATTGAATGTTGGATATTGTAAATTTTATATTGTTTGGTGCTAAATTTTGTTGCATTCCTTTAAAGAGTGCTGAATTTTGTTCTGATGTGTTGAGTTTTCTGGGTACATTTTGATCCTTTCAAGGCTTGCTTTTAAATTTTGTTAAGTTGGGTCCAGAGCAATCTTATGTCTAGGGCTAATTTAACCTGCTATGCAGTCAACATCCTTCTAAGGATTCCAGCTTATGAAATCTCCCCACTCTGGCTGGCCAGCTTCTGAAACATTCCAAAGCCTGTCTCTTCTCCGGAAATTGTTTAGACTAGGATTGGCAAGCATTTTCTTAAAGAGCCAAGAGACATAATTGAGGCCATTATGTAAGTAATTACATAACCTTTTAAAATGTAAGCATTTCAAAATATTAAAACCATTCTTAGCTCATGGGTGGTGAAACAAAACAAAACTGGTAAGAGGCCAGACTTGACTCATGGGCTATAATTTGCCAAGCACCTAGTTTCAACTACTGCATTCCAGTGGTTCTTTAACCAGCTTTGTGGAATTTTACTTCACAAACACACAGATCTGTATTCATACAAAATTTTGAGGTCTCCTTCTCATCAAAATTCTCTGGAACCCTCTCTCTGTGCAGCTCCTTTCTCCCCAGTATTCTTCACTGCAAATTCTAGTCACCTCAGCCTCCTCTGCAACTCCATGGGCTCTGTGTGGGTTTCCCCTACTGGTGTTGAAAACTGAAAACAACTTCTAGGCAACAAACTGTAAAGTTTTAGGGCCACTTCATTTGTTTTCTTTCCCTTAGGGATCACAATCCTGCACTACCTGTTGCCCATTGTCTGAAAGTAACAATTGTTTCATATATTTGGACTGGGTTTTTAGTTGTTTGCGGTGGGAAGGCAATTTGATGACAAGTTATCATGCCTGTGTGGAAGCAGAAGTCCTGGCTCAAATTTTTACACTTAAACCCATCTCAAATTTATTTTGCTGTGTATTGTATGGTGAGTAGGTGACTTTTTTCCCATGTAGCTTTTTAATTATCCCAGCATCATTTATTGACCAACTCAATCTTTCCCTGCTAATAAAAAGTGCTTCCTTCATCACACATTAAATTATAATTCATAATAAGGCTTGCTTCTGAATGATCTATTGTGTTGTATTGATTAGCTGGTCTATGCATTCACAAGTATTAAAATAGTTGAGTTACTGTGGCTTAATAAAAGATTTTCATAACTATTATGGCTGGTCCCTCTTCAATTCTTTTTCCACATTTTCTTTGCAATACTCAGCTTATTATTTATTCCAGTAAAATTGTGAAATACTTTTATAAAGTTAATTCTTCTGCAATTTTATTGGATATTGTTTGTAACTACATTGATTGTATGAATGAATTTGTAATTATCATAAATGCCTATTCTTTATAGTATTTGGTCTTCCCTATTCATTCACATATTGTCTTCATTTATTCAATCCACATGAAGTGAATTCTAATTCTGACTTCTCAATTACTGAAATAAGACTGAACCACAAACTTAAAACCACTAAGATGAACTTCATGGACATATGTAATAGAAAAATAGGAGCAGTAAAAAAATTATAAGGTAATGAAAAGCTAGAACAATATTTCTGACTTGCTGGTAGGAGTCTTTGGAAGATTTTAGGCAAAAGAATAGGTCAGGTTTGTGTTATGGATCATTCATCTTCTAGGCAGTGACAGGGAGAAGAAAGCAAGTTTTTCCTAATCTCCAGATGCACAGCCTATTTGTGCACAGCTGGGCTATTTTCTTCATGGTTAACCAAATGGTTTAATAGACATATCTCCATTCCTTACTTATAGAAATAATAGTGTATTTGACTGTATACTTTCCTCTCATCCATAGGTTGAGACCTCATTGAAAAACAAATCTGTATCTTAATCATGTCTACAGCCTGTCTACCCAACTCTGTGCTGGGAATGTTGTAGGCCCTCCGGAAAACAAAGAGAGGCTCAGTGTGTCAGTGCATGAGTGAGCAAATTCCCAGAAGTAGATAATTAAAGCAAAAATGGGATAGCAAAAATGTGTTAGCAATGATGTATAGCTAGAATGATCATATTTACTAAAACCTTACTTGAGTTGCTTAATGTTTCCTAAACATTTTATGGAAAAAGATTTCAAAACTTTTGCTAAGTCAAATGAATCTGGCTTTTGAACAAAGCTTGTTTAAATGCATATTTTCTATTCAGTGAACTCTCAGAGAAAAATCATTGTATTTATCTTATAAGATTAGCTGTCAGCAATCGTAAACAAGGTAAATACAAATTGTCTCCGGTTAAAATAATAAATACCATTTCATTCATTGACTCAGTTTACTTAGTTCAACCTTATTTGTCTCTCAAATCAAAGCAAATAAATGAGCAGGTCCCAGTTGATTGGTGGAGGAAGACAAACACAAATCATTTTCATTTTGTTTTATATATTTCTGTAGTTTTAATTTAACAATGAAAATGTACTGTTTTAAAATAAAAACGAAAAAAATCTGAGATGTGGTATCCAGTTTTTCATTTCTAACCCTCTGCCATGCTTAAAGTTTATACCCCAAAGACTAATTACGTCTTGTTGCTAAAATTCTCCAGGAACAATTTTCTTATTGATTTCTCTGTGGTCATAGTGAAAATAAGAAGATGATTCATAGTAAAAAATAAATCCATACATGAATATTTCTGGACTGCAGTGCAAGGTTCAGTGAAAAGGGTGATTTGTGGATTTTAATCTGTTCTGGTACTCTGCTAAAGGAATGATTCATTAGTATTTAATAAAATGTAAGTATTGCTGAAGACATTTTCTTCTTAATAATTTAAATATATATAGAGGAGTCTTGTTGTTAAGTGAGCAACAGTATGAGAACCTTTTTTTTTTCTCTTAGAGAATACTCCTGACATTAAAGGCAAAAGTTCTATGTGGATTCAAGTTATAGTTGAACAAAGTTTTGCCTGAGAAAATCTTTGCCAAGGTGTAACGTGTTCTTAATCCAACAAGATAAAGCTTGTCATGTCCAGTAAATGATTTTTGATTACTCAAAGTCTGTTAATTTATAAACCACACAAAAGACTTTCTTCATCAGCACGATCAGGATAACTTTTGGCCCCAAAAATTCTTTCTCCACAGGCATGGCACTGCTGAAGGTAAAATTAAAGTGCTCCTTTGTACCATGCATTAAAAATAATAATAATAATAGGGTTGAAAATGAGACAGAATGCCTTTGTCAAATTGTCTAAAATAGAAGAGCCTGAGATTGGGTGCATTCAGGGTGATATGGCTGATGTGAATGCAGTCGACGGTGCTGGAGTGTGAGGTAAACAGGGCTGGGTGGGTGGATTGGATTATCATTGGAACTGGAGGGATGACTGGAGGAAGGACAGGAGAACTCTGGGGAGGTAGAGATCTGTAGGAATGTTCTTTTGGCAAATATAGCAGAGAAGGGTCATTGGTGCAGGATGTCAGTGGTGGGGTGATGTGTGGGGAAGTGTTCACCTGGGGCATGTTTCTATGAAATATGAATGTGTTCATCTTGTCAAAGGGTGTTATCTCAGTGGGTGAGACACACACAATTAACAACAAAATAATAAACTCCCATCCTGGGGAGTCCTGCTACATTCTCAATTAGAGGGGCAAGAATCTCTTAAGTACTTAGGCAGTGCCTAATAAAACAGACCAGTATGCCAAGCCCTCAGTATTAATGCTTGTACTTAGGAACCTTATTCTTGTAAAATTGAAATTTAACCTAATTATAACTATTGCCTAAGAGTTACCTCCTGTAAACCAACTTGTTACTCAAATGGGGCCTTTCTCTAAGCCAAGCTCAGCAAATAAATGCATGACCTCCCCCTTACCCCCAGTGTGGGACATGACTCCCAGGGATGAGCCCCCTGGCACTGAGGGATTAATGCCAACCACAAACCAGAGATGCATTTGGGAAAAGACCTTGGTCAAAAGGGGAAAACATTAAATACAAAAGAGTTTTTATGGCTAAGATATTTCAAAATGAGTCCGGAGGTCATTTCAAAGGTTACATTTATGCATGTCTCAGGCAGATCTCACTACCTGCCACAGTAAGCAAAGCCTCAAATTGGGGTACTCCTGAGGACTCTAGAGACATCTGTACACTATACGCAAGGCACACAATCCCTTGAAATCAGCACCCCATCAGTGGGCCTTATCTTGGAATATATGACAACTTATTTCCCCAATATAACAGAGTTAGGTTCATCTATAATTTCCCTACACATGATTCTTCTACCCTTTTATTTGAACCTATAATTAGCAATATACCTGTTAAATACATGTCCCAGAAACTTAAATCTTTGGTCTGTTCATATGCCGGTTGAGCCCTGAATCTCAGCAAAGTTACAGCCAACAACTACTTTCCAGTTCACTGGACTCACCCATGACAATGAAAACAAATGATGATGATGGACAACCCCCATCCCAAAAAAACAGAGTATTTACAACCGCAAGCAAAGCTGTTACTTCCATCTGCCCCATAAGATCTAATTCCCCTCTCAATCTGAGACAGAGCAGGCATCTCCATCCCCAAATCCTCAAGTTGAGGAATAAACACATATAAGGGGGAAATGCAACCGTGGGCAAAGAAAACTTACTATTATTATAGTAACAAAAGAACATGTAACATTGATATAAAGACAGCAGTTACCAAAGTTTCTGAGGGGAGGGGCAGAAAATAATAGGTGGAACATAGGGCATTTTTAGGGCATTGGAATAAAGTGTAAACCACAATGTAAGCTATAGACCTTGGTTAGTAGCAATGTTTCATTATTTATTCATCAATTGTAACAAATGTACCACACAATTGTAAGATGCTATTAATAGGGGAAGATGTAGTAGGAGGTATATGGGAATCCCTTATATTTTGATGTAACTTTTCTGTAATCTAAAACCTTTTTTAAAATAAAGTTTATTATATGAAAAATAAATAAATAAATATAAATTAACAAAAAATAATGTAAAAGAATGCCTTTTCTATAAAATATTTTACAACTCATACTGGGCTTCATTGGTGGGTATTATTAAATATGGTAGCTTCTTATTTTAATAAATTATTTGCCAAAGAATAATTTTCAAAAAGATAACACCATGATTCTCAAGCCAATATAAAATGAACATATGTCAAAAGATTTTATTTTATCCATTAATTAATGAGGTGACCAATGAGATATCATGACCAATTAAAAGAATATCTGAAAAGCTAGGCTTTTTACAGACAATTTAACAACAACAACAAAATGTTAGGCTGAAAATAATAAGTTAAGTATGAACTTGGTTAATGTAAAACAGGCCATAAAATCTTTGGGATTATCTGTTTCACTGAAGAGAAACTATTTGTATCTCTGACAAAAATCGACAAGCTAACAAGTAAAATCACTAAGTCTAGAACGTTTAAGCAGTAATAAAAAATGAGGTGAACAAATGTGTTCCTCTAGATACTTCTTAAGAGGCCCTTGCCCCTGAATAATTTTGAAAAAATATGCTATCCATTATTTTGCTTTATTTCTGTGTTTCTGATAATTTTTCTCCCTCCTCCAAAAATTAATCTTGATAGAAAAAGCAGGAGGAGGGGTGGTCTCGTTAGGTTTGGACTATTTCAGTACAGGCATAAGAGGGTTGATTAGCCATGTAGGCCTCTTGGAATGTGTCTGTAAATCTTGAGCCTTTCAGTTAAGCAACTACTAAGGCTGCACAATTAATTTCTGTTCAGAAGTTTCCATAAGAAATCTTGGTTTGGACTTTTTAGAACCTTAGTGATTTGTTTTTTTCTTCATCATATCCCACTGCAATATCTGCAAACTTGGGTGAATTCCATTCATCTAGGGTCCCTAAAATTTTCAGGGTCCTTGCCCTACCGGGAAACAATCTTCTGATACCTGTGATACTGAGATCCTGTAAGTGAGATTCCAATCCATTTTCCTGAGAAGACTCCACAAATATTTCTAAAGTGAATGTCTCATGCCTGATTAATTGGGAATTAATTAAGTATGCCTTGGTTACACAACCAACTTGTCCTATTATATCTAGATAAAAGGAGGAAAGATTCTTATTAAACCAAAGCAAATAACTACATTGCCATGAAAAGTAAGTAGACTCAGTAAAAGCATTTGTTTCTGATTTTTAAGGGAGTCAGTGAGAATCAGATATCATTTTAAAATGTTCAATTTCTATCCACAGAAGCAAAATATACTAAATTGAGGGTTTTATGTAACATAAAAAGAAAAATAAAAGACTTTTCCCATATTCATTAAAAATTCAAAATAGCACCTACCATATTCCAAATAACCACAATTTCATTTCCTTCTTCCATTTACTCAGTGCCAGTAATTCTTGTTCCACTTGGTCTTGAGTCAAGTATTCTTCCTTCATGAAGTATATTTGCCTCTAAACCAAAAAGAGTCCAGGAAATCCTGTCTCAATCCACTAGTACTATCTGAAAGTTGTATAAGAAAAGCTCAGAAACCTGAATCTAAGAGCTTATTCTTTGATGTATCAAAGTTCACTGTATCTAGTACAGTCCTTTCCAGAGGCTTTCACCAAGCACCAAGGAGCAAAAACATGGTTCATATTAAGACCATTTCATTTATTATATAGTTAATAATATTGGAATGGAAAAGGCCAAAATTCTCTATTGACATACAACACATAAATAATTCATAAGGGATTGACCAATGTTTTTCTGAGAACAAAAACATATTATGGGCAGTAAAAGCATGATAAATGCCTTCACATAAAGGGTACAGTTTCTGAAATACTTATCTTAATAACATTTTTCTATATAAATTTAACCTAGGAAAGGTTGAGTAACTCTTCTGGTTTGATCCTCTTCTCATGTAGCTCTTACAAATAATTGTAATTATTTAGCCAATTATTAGCCAATTAATAAAGATAGAGAAAGATATCTTGATTTTATTCTAAACCTAGGATCCAATCTTGGGAAGATAAAATCAAAGAGGTGCCAGTTGCAACTGGCCACTTGATTAAAACAGTATTATAAGTGCCTGAGAAAAAATACTTGGTTAGTTGCTTAATCACAGTGACAAGAAATTATTTTTAAATAAATATAGAAGAAAGTAACATGAATGTAATGATCCTTAGTTCTTTTATTAGTGAGGAACATTTGTTCTTTAAAAAAAAAAGAATACTATAAAGTCAATACAAAGTGAAGAGAAATATTCTGGTAAGATACTGAATAGCTACTATCTAGACATACCACAACAGAAGAAAAATGGTAATCTCTTATTAACACTTAATAAGAGTTCTAAGACCAATTTAACATACTAACAGGGTAAAGAAAAATTCTAGCTTTGCATTAATATACTTGGCAGTGAAAAATGTGTATGCTTTTTCAAGTAATAAACCCATCAAAATTGTTCCAGGAAGAAGGGGCAAGATGGTGGCAGAGTAAGGAGCTCCAAGAGTCAGTTCATCCTACAGTGCAGTTAGTAATCACCCAGAGCTACCTAAATCACCTGTTTGGGGACCCAGGAGAGCAGAAGAGCATCTGCAACATCCTTTGAAGAACAGAAGATCTGTGGTGAAGATTTGTGAGTAGAGCACTCCACGTAGCAGAGGCTGGTGCCCATTCCCCTGCTGGTGGTGCAAGATGTCCCAGGAGCTATTCCCTGACTGGAGTTAGAGGCGCCATTTACCAAAAATGGGGGAGGAAGAGACGGTCGGGCACCGACTTCAGCTACTGATTAGTAAATCTGGCTGGCTAAAGTCCAATCCTAAGAACAGCTGAAGTTTGAACCTAAGTTGGGAAAAGACTGGTAGTCTCCATTTTAACTCCACCCCTGGCATGAGGGGCTGATTGAAAATCACAGTGACAGTAGGAGCCAGCTGCTTCCTGTCCAGATCAGACTGCAGCTTTAGCCTAGGCTCCAGCCCTACCACTGACAGGGAGGAAGCTGGGAGTAGCGCAACCAGACTCTGAGGAAAACTGTATTTACTTTCAGCCTACCAGGACTAAGTCGTTGGGTATTTGTGGCTCCATCCCCACCTGTAATAGGACAGGAGAGAGGACAATATTTCCTCAGGCTCTCCAAGAAACTGTGGGCACTTACTGCCCACACAAATTAGATTGTTGGACACCTATGGCTCCCTACCTGCCCTCCATAGGATGGGGAGGGCTGTGTCTCCCGGCTTCTCCAGGCAACTGCAGGTGCCCATACAGACTAGACTGTTGGATACATTTGTAGCTCCATTCCTGTCCCTGACAGAGCAGTAAGAGGGAAAGTACTTCCTCATCCTCTCAGGGCAACTGCAGTCACTTTCAGCCTGCACAGACTAGATTTTTGGGCACACTTGTAGCCTTATCCCCTTCCCCTGACAAGGAGGAGGAAGGGTAGTGCTTCCTCAGCCTCTCTGGGTAACTGCAGTCACTTAAGCCCACACAGACAAGATTTTTGTGCACACCTTTGGCTCCATCCCCACCCCTAGCAGGGAGGAAGGAAGCCAGTGATTCTTCAGTATATCTGGGCAACTGTGGTCAGTTTTGACCTACATGGCTTAGTTTGATGCCCATACCTGTGTCTCTATCCCTGTCACAAGCAGAGGAGGAAGGGGCATGGAACTTCATCAGTGTCTCCAGGCAACTACAGACAGTCTTAGTCTGCATGGCTTGGATCACTGCACACGGCTGTGGCTCTGTCCCTTTCCATGGCAGAGGAGAGGGTGGAAGAAGATTCACTGTTTCCTGGGGCAATGCAGGCAGCTTCAGCCTCCACCTTTAGTACCAACTGCATCCTTGTCTCTTACTCTGCAACCAGCAAAAGAGAAAGGACAAGAAACAAATGAAAAAGAGCTGAAAAAATCAGATTGGCTAAAGATGAGTCACCATAAATCTCCAAATTAAGTTGAACCAAGTATCAAAGAGGGTCTGTAGCACAAAGCTAATCAAATAAAAAGCCCTAGCCTAAAAAAGAAACTGAGCCCAGAATAAATACTTCTAGTAAATCAGATGCCAAAAAAACAACAAAAAATTACAATCCATACCAAGAAACAGGAAGATATGGTCCAGTCAAAGGGATAAGCTAAGCCTCCAGATGATATAAAGGAGGTCAGACAACTAATCACAGGGGTTCAAACAAATCTCTTTAATAAATTCAATGAGCTGGCTAAAGAGATTAAAGATATTAAGGAAACACTAGATGAGCACAAAGAAGAATTTGAAAGCATACATGCAAAAATAGCAGATCTTATGGGAATGAAATGCACAATAAATGAAATTAAAAACACACTGGAGTCGTATAATGACAGATTTAAAGGGGAAGAAGAAAGGATCAATGAGATTGAAGACAAATCCTTTAAAAATGAACATAAAAAAAGAGCAGATAAAGAAAAGAAAGAAAAAAATTGAACAAGACATCGGGGAACTAAATGATGGCAAGAGACATCCAAACATAGGGGTCATGGGTGTCCCAGAAGGAGAAGAGCAGGGAAAATGGGCAGAAGGAATATTTTAGGAAATAAGGATAGAAAATTTCCCAAGCCTATTGGAAGACATAGATATCTATGTTCAAGAAGCAAAACATACTCCCATCCAAATACACCTACTCCAAGACATATGCTAATCAGAATGTCAAATGCCAAAAGTAAAGAGAGGATCTGGAAAGCAGCAAGAGAAAATGATGCATCACATACAAGGAACATCCAATAGAATAAGTGCTAATTTCTCATCAGAAAACCATGGAAGCAAGAAGGCAGTGATATGATATATTTAAGATACTGAAAGAGAAAAATTACTGCCAAGAATCTTATACCTGGCAAGATTGTCTTTCAAATGTGAGCATGAGTTTAGAATATTCACAGATAAATAGGAACTGAGAGAGACTGTAGCCAAGAAACCAGCTTTTCAGGAAAGACTAAAGGGAGTGCTACAGCCTGAAAAGACAGGAGAGAGAGGCTTGGAAGAGAGTCTAGAAATGAAGATTATATCAGTAAAAGGAAGTAAAAATGTAAAAAAAAGAGTGGTGAAAGTAAAATATAACAGATAAAAACCAAAGGTTAAAATGAGTGACTAAGAACTGCCTTTACAGTAATAACATTGAATTAATGAATTAAGCTCCCCAATCAAAAGGCACAGACTGATGGACTGGATGAGGAAATATGAGCCATCTATATGCTGTCTACAAGATACTCACCTTAGACTGAAAGATACAAATAGATTGAAAGTGAGAGGCTGGAAAAAGATATTCCATGCATGCTGTAACTAAAAATAAAAAATAAAAAAATAAAATAAAATAAAAATGCTG
>JAQZBX010018043.1:0-34993 GCA_029593785.1 Cabassous unicinctus | reverse complement strand
CAAAGAAGTTTTAGGTCACAGCAAAGTCACACACGGAATACTAGAGACTCCCACATACCCAACCTTCCTCCCCCTTCCCCATGCCATATTAAAACCTTTTTTTTTTTTAATGGATGTTAGCATTGTTATAACTGTTATACAGATAGTGAAATATAGCAACTAAACATTGTCAATGGTTTACAGTATAGTTTACAATTTAGACGGTACAGTTTAATAATTTTTGATGATATTTACCATGTCCTGTGTCCATTACTGTAAGGTAATGAAAAACATTTCCCATGACCACTAAATACCCATTTGATCTTTTCTGTTCTGGCAACAAGGGATTAATACCAAGTGCCAACTGGCAACACAACTGGAAAAAGACCTTGAATAAAAGGGGGAAAAGGTAAAGACAAATGAGTTCACGTGGCTAAGAGACTTCAAAGAGAGTCGGGAGGTCATCCCAGAGGTAACGCTTACGCACACCTCAGTAGGATCTCATAGAACACCAAAGTGGATATCACCCCACACAGAGGGGCTCCTGAGGGCTCTGGAGACACCCAGGTCCTATGTAAGGGAGGATAGGCCCAGAGATTGACGCCTTATCAGTGGGCTCTACTTTGGAATCTGTGCTCCTGAGAGTGACAGAGTTGGACTCAAATAAGTCCTCCCTGCACATGGTACATCAGTCCCTTCTATTCAAACCTATATGTGATGCTAGAGTTTTTAGGTATACTTCCAGAGACTGGAGCCTCTGGCCTACCTATGTGCCAGCTGTGCCTGGAATCTCGGTGGAGCTGCAACTCCTACTCTACAGCTCAATGGACTCACCCAAGTCACTTGGTGAGGAGACAATGATGGACAACGGCCATGCCAGGGAATGGAGAGAGCCTGCAGCTGCAGGCAGGATAATCCCATCCACCGTATCCATGGGATATAAGCCCACTCTCACTTAGAGTTGGAGTGGACATCACCATCCCAGTCCCCTCAGGATTGGGGGAAGAGCCATGGACTAGAGTGGACTTAATGGTATTCTGTTGTAGACATATTGTGATTCAAGCAATGGAAGAAATAATAACAGTGAGGTGGAGCCAGTGGCCACTAGATGCTTTCGGGGCAGGGAGGGGAAGGGAAGTTGTAATACAGGGGCTTTTTCAGGACTTGGAGGTTGTCCTGAGTAATGTTGCGGCGACGAATGTAGGCCATTTTATATCAGCATATACCATGCAGAACTGTGCGGGAGAGAGTGTAGTCTACGATGTGAACTGTGGTTTATGCTTATTGGCAAAGCCCCAGGATGTGTATATCCATTGCAGGTGATGTGCCACACTAATGAAAGATGTTTATGTGGGATGCTATGGGAGGTGTGGGAGGTGGGGAACATGGGAATCCCTGTAATTTCGGTGTAATATTTAGGTAATCTAAGCACCTTTTAAAATATATATATATATAAAAATAACATTTATGTAAGCAAATGCACATATATGCATATATATTTATATATCATTTTGCAAATATTGGTTTGTATTGTGAAAAATCTGATTTTACCCACAATAAAGAAAAAAAATTCTACATACATTAAGCATCAGCTCCAATTCTCAACCGACATTCTATTTTCTAGTAACCTATACTCTAGCATTTACCATTGTGAGTTTACTCATCATATGTAGTTCATATTAGTGAGACCATACAAAATTTGTCTTTTTGTGTTTGGCTTATTTCACTCAACATAATATCCTAACAACAGGTCTATTAATTTCTTTATTCTCTAGTACTCTTGGCCTACCCATCTGTCTGACCTATTAAAACCAACTCTAAATCCCAGCTGGGAGCAGTTTTTCTGCCTGTCTTCATAACCACAGTATGCATGGAAAATAGCCTTGTACCAGATAATGGTGGGCACATATTTGCTGAAGTTGCTGAATGGAAAATTTAGGGAATTCTATACAGTTATTTTGCCACAAGGACTCTAATGGGTCAGTTGCCCTGAAGAACATAATTAACCTTTTTCACTTCAAGTGTCCCCTACCCCAGGTTGAACACCTCCCAGCTCAGAAAGAATAACTGCCTCCTCTGCACTCCTCATCCACTTCACCACGAGTTCATTTCCTTTTAGCATCTCCTTTCTCAATGGCCTTATTTGTTAAATAAGAATCATCCCTTCTGATATTCTGACAGCAATGTTTTGAAATGTACGGTATGTGATTATGCTCTGTGGAGGTGACTTGGGAGCCTTAGCTTTAAAATTTTGACCACACACCATTCAAGGTGCACTTCTATCTTAACCCCAACCCTCAGGGAAAAAGTAGCCGGTAATTCTTTCCATATGATAGCCAATGATTATATCAGTGGTGGCACTTGACCAAGGGTAACATGAGACTAAGCATAAAGGACTCTACATTCTAAGTATGCTGGGAATGAGTGAAACCAATCAAACTATCTCCCTCTGTTATTTGGACTGTGGAATGCAGAGAAGAGCTTGAACCTACATGATTTAGAAACAGAGATGCCATGGGAGACAGTCTATTTAGGAATTGGGCCAGAAATAGTGAAATTAGCTTCCCCTTTCTTCCTCATTCTTAGGTGACGTCTGTTGAAATTTTAGAGATGAAGTGTCAAAATGTATACAACTTACTATCAAATGTTTCAGGCTTTGTATGTATATCCCAATATACATCATTAAAAACATGGCAACACCCTCAGTCTCTGATGAATTTCCATTTCAAGTTCCAATCTAAGTTGGAAGCAGTTGGCCAGATAGGTAGGTGCTCATGGATCATCGCTGGGAAATGAAGAGAGCACAAGACCTCAGTCCCAGGTTGTCTACAGAAGAAATATTTGAAGGAGCGGATATAGCTCAAGTGGTTGAGTGCCTGTTTCCCGTGTACGAGGTCCTGGGTCCAGTCTCCAGTACCTCTTAAAAACAAACAAAAGACCAATTGTAGTTGGGGAGCAGATGTAGCTCAGTGGTTGATCACCTGCTTCCCATGTACAAAGTCCTGCGTTCATTCCCCAGTACCTCCTAAAAAAAAAAAAAGAAGAAATATTTGAAAGCCAAAATGGAAAGTGTAACTATTTTATTTTATTTTTTGTAATAACATCAGTTCTGCAAAGACTAAGGAATTTATATTCAGTTGGAACAAACTAAAGGAATAGGTAGGAAAGATTCTAGCATATACACATTTCTTGAGTTGGGAGATTTATAGTAGATCTGAAAAATTAAGATTGATAAAATGACTCTTCTGTAGCTCTCATATTCCCAGAATATTGGGAAACATACTATAGAAGATCTACCCAGATTATTTCCTTAAAATAGGTATGTTTTCTTTAAATTGAAGTAAATATTCCTCGACATTAAAAAAAACTTATCCTACTCATATATATGCAACAACTTAAAATTATAGAATGGAGTCCAAGCCTGAATAAAATATTAACTGAAGGCATCTTTTACTTAAAGCACAATGTGGGGATTTTGCTTTAGGCAGTAATGTGGACTAGACACTCTCAAACAAACAAATATCCCACTCCAAAACACCTACTGCTAGATATATTAAAACAAATAACAACAAAAAATTGTTGAAATTCTCAAGGTCAAAAACATGAGCAGGACTTGATTTCACTAGTGAAGCCAGTTGGGCTTAGAGTTTTCTTTGTATTAAGGTTTTAACTACAAATTTAACTAAAAATTCAATTTCTGTTATAGATTATCTATTTCTACCTGAGTGAGCTTTGATAGCTTGGGTCTTTCAAGGAATTTGTCCATATCATCTAAGTGTAGAATTTATTGGCATAAAATTAATATTATTGTTTAAATATTCTCTTATTTTCCTTTTGTCTGTTGAAATGTTGTGATATCACCTCTCTAGTAAGTGTGCTGTGTTATTTCTATATATTTAGGAAATTTCCAGGTTTTTTGATGATTGCATTTTAGCTTAAATCCTTTGTAGAAAAAGAACATACTTTGTATGATTTTAATCCTTTTATATTTATTGAGATTCGTTTCATCATCCACAATATACTCCACATTGATGACTGTTTCACGTGCACTTGAAAGGAATGCATGTTCTGCTGTTTTCGAGTAGAGTGTTCCATAAATATTAATTAGGACAGGTTGTTGGATAGTGTTATTCAAGAGTTTTACTCATTTTCTGTCTATTTTTTTCTGTCAATTATTGAGAGATTGGTGTCAAAATTTCAACTATAATTATGGATTTGTCTATTTCTCCTTGAAATTATAATCAGCTTTTTTCTTCATGTATGTTGAAGCTTTGTTTTTAGGCACATGCCCATTTAGGATTGTTATGTCCTCTTGATAGACTGATGCCTTTATTACTATGAAATTTCTCTCTTTTTTCCTGGTAATATTCTTTGCCCTAAAATCTATTTTGTCTCATATTATATTACTTCAGCTTCTTTTAATTAGTGTTATCATATATAAAGTTTTCCCATTCTTTTACTTTTAACTTCTCCATGTAATTATGTTTAAAATGAGTTGCTGTCATCAGATAAATTCTTATGTTTTTCATCCAGTCTGACAAAATCTGAGTTTTAATTGGAGTGTTAAATAAATTTAATTTAGTGTAATTATTGAGATTGTTGGATTGTCTTGTTATTTGTTCTCCATTGGTCCGATCTCTCTGTCCCATTTTACATTTTGCCCTGACTTTTTTTGGATTGAGGTTTGTTTGTTTGTTTTTGTTTGTTTGTTTTTAATTATTCCAGCTTATCTCATTTGTTGGCTTACTTGCCATAACTCTTTGTTTTCTCATGATGTCTAGTAGACATTTTCAACTTATTAGTATACCTTCTAGTGATATTATAATTCTTCATGTAAATTATAACAATCTTACAACAGTATGTTCCCATTTCTCTACTCCTGGAATGTGTGCTTTTGTTTTCATGCATTTTACTGGTAAATAATTCCTATAATACATTATTAGTATTTTTAAAGGCAATTATTATTTTTTTGTAACCAGTTCATATGTTTATTTATATATATAACAATAACAAACCTGGGCATTAGAATAGAATAATAGCATGTAAATGATACATTCTCTGACAAAGTAGAAAAAAATGTAACATTAAAATGAGAGGAGAAAGAAGAAAGGAGAAAGAGAAAGATATAATAATCTCACTGATTGCCATATAGAAAACAGTTGAAAGACAAAGGATGCTATTTAAAGCTGACAAAATGATATTAGAAGCCTAAATAAGAAAAAATGAGTCAGGTAATGATACAAACTTATCAGTACATAGGGAACCACTAGAACAAAAATGGAAATTTTTTTTTCAAACTTTCATAAATACCAAAATAAAGACAAAATTAAACAAAACAAAATTTTGCTGACATCGTCTGTTTTAGTACTCTATTCAAATCTCTTTGCCCTTTAGGTTTATATATATATATTTTTATTCATTCACTACAGTTGTAGTGGAATCTGAAAATGGAGCTAATATATATGTGCAATATGACATGGCTAACCAAAATAATTAAGATCACTTGTTAACCCTGAGCTTAGATTTCCTAGTGTAGGTAGATCACTGGGTCCCCAGGCCCTCATAACTGATCATGAAGGAAGATGAAAGTTAAATACTTTTTGCTGGCTGTGGCTTAGGAGATTGGGTAGATGATGATGTCATTCACTGGTTGTTTACTTACTTCCATCCAGCTTCCAAAGGCCCTTCACTGCAAATAAGTTAGAGTTTTAAGTTCTTTGTCTAGTCAAACTGATCTACCAAAATCAGCATCCAATTTGATTATTCAATGTAAACATCTTTATAAAAATGCATGCTATATGTAAGAGCTGTTTAACTCTGGAAATTTCAAACACTTAAATTTTCTAGACCTCAGATTCCTGTGATATTAGAATAATAATGCAAAAAAGTACATAAATGTAAGTGTATTGCTTTATGAATTATTATAAAATGAGCATCCATCAAATAAAGAAATGAAATATGCTAGTAACCCAGAAGTGTTCCCCTTTCCCAAAATAATTTCCCTTTCCCAAAATAACTCTTGCACTCACCTCTCTAAAAGTAACTATTATCCTATTTGGCTTTCTCGTCACAGTATGCATTCTTAAACATAAAGCTTGTTCTTGCCTGTTTCTGAGCATTATGTATGTGGAATTACACTCCCCATATTGTTTTTCCTTTGGTTCTTTACACTCAACATTATGGTTGTAAAATTTATCCATTTTGTTGTGTCTATCTATAATCCCTTCATTTCCACTGTTCTGTAACATTACATTGAAGGAATATTCCACAATTTATGCATACTTGTTTATCCAGTTTTTGACTGTTACAAATAATGCTACTCTGAATAGTCTTGTATGTAACTCTTGGGCATCTATGTACATACATTTTTATGAGTGCAGAAGAGTGGTATTGCTGGGTCATAGAATATGCTTATCTTCATCCTAAGGAGATAATACCAGATTTTGCCAAAGTATTTGTAACAATTCACTTGCTCACCAGAAGTTCCACATACTGGAAAAAACAATATAAACAGTATTTGCAATTTTAGCCAAACGTGTGTAGTAGTATTTTAAAGTACCTTTATTGATTTTTACCCACAATAAAAAAATAAAAAATAAAAAAAATAAAAATAAAGTACCTTTATTTTCCATTTCCCCAATTGGTGAGATCCAGAACCTGTTCATAGGTTTAACGTTAATTAAAATGTCTTTTTTTCCTACTGATTTGTGTTATTATTACTGATATATAGGTGTTCATACAATCTCAATACAAACACTTTTTAGTTACAAATTATCTCTATCACGGTATACAGTTTGCTTTTAACCCTTAGTGCTATCTTTTGATGAACAGAAGTCCTTAATTTTTAATATTGTAACATTTATATCTATCTTAATAGTTTTTTCCCTTGTCTTGTTTCAGAAATAATTCACAACTGAAATGTTACTGTACCTTATCTTACAGAATTTTTTTTTACTATCACAATAGGTTTGTGGTGTGTGGTATGGATAATCTTTTATTATTTTCCCAAACTTTTTGAAAAGCTCATCTTTTCCCTATGGCTTTGCAGTGTTGCCTTTATCATAAAGCACAATGTGGAGAAAACGGAGATATACCACTGAGGTTTCCAGTCCAAGAAGAATTCCTAAAGAGGTTGAATATAGGTTTTCCATGTGACCCTGCAATACCACTACTGGATATATACCAAGAAGAAATGAGAGCAGTGACATGAACAGACATCTGCACACCAATGTTCATAGCGGCATTTTTCATGATTACCAACAGTTGGAAACAACCCAGGTGTCCATCAACCAATGAATGGATAAACAAACTGTGGCGTATTTGCACAATGGAATATTATGCAGCCATAATAGAACTCTCAGCCTTTGCTCAGGACATGTGAGTTCAAATTGAAGAAGGAAACAGTTTTCTCATAAGCGCCTACAGGCAGATTGTGAAAAACTGAAGCTCAAGGTCACTTTAAGGTGATGACCATCCTCAATATTCCAAAGAAGCACAGATAATCTGTAACAGTGTGTGATGGTTAGGTTAATGTGTCAACGTGGCCAGGTAATTGCACCCAGTTGTTTGGTCAAGCAAGCACTGAGCTAATTGTAATACAAGGACATTTATGGACTTCAGTCATCAGTGAGTTTACTGCATTACATCTACATCAACCAGGGAGATTGCTGTCAGCAATGAGTGATGTTTTATCCAATCAGTTGAATGCCTTAAAAGTGACTTCAGCATTGAGAGAGAATTTTCCAGCTCATCTTTGGATAGCCAACGTCTCCTGGAAACTCATCAAGAACCTTCATCGAACCTTCATCAGAACCCCTGGTTTTGCAGCCTGCCTATGGAATCTGAACTTGTGCATCCCCATGGTCATGTGAGAGTTTTATAAAATCTCCTACTATTTACAGATATCTCTTGTTGATTCTGTTTCCTTAGAAAACCCTAAGACATGGTAGGAAAAGATACAGCCCTGCTGTGCTACAACTGGAGCTGCGGCCAGGGCTTCAATCCTGAGACCAATTCCCATGGTAAGAGAAATGCTCCGCTAGCTCTCCCCAACCCTCTCCACCTTTTCATCTGCTGGAGGCACGAAGGACTTCCCCCAGTGTGAGGAGGAGGAGCTGTGGTTCCTCCCAGAAGTGGCTTCCACACTGCCCCAGGCCAGGGGCTCTCTGGGGCCACCCTCTGCTGCCTACTTCCTGGGCATGTGGTGGTCACTCCTAAAGTCAATTATCTTTTAAAGAAATATAAATAATGAGAAAATATCTTTTTTTAATTTACCGGCATAGTTACCTTTTCTGGTGTTTTTCATTTCCTGTGTAGTTCCTGATTTCCAGATACCATTTTCCTTCTGTCTGAAACATTTCCTTTAACATTTCTTGTACTGCAGGTCTGCCAATGATGCTTTCAACTTTTATGTGTCTGAAAAAGCTTTTATTTTGTCTGTATTATTCAATGGTGTTTCAGCTGGGTATAGATTTCTAGACTGAGTTTTTTTTTCCTCAATACTTTAAAGATTTTGCTCCACTGTTATCTCAGTTGTATTTTTTTACAGGAAAACAATCGGATGTTGCCATTCATTTTTGGCCCAAGAAATGGTGATAATAAAGTTGGCATTTACTGTGATATGAAAGATTGAGAGAAACAAGGCTGGAGTGGGTGAGAAGAATTGGGGAGGGAAGATGATCAAGTGTTTGGTTTTGGACCCAAGTTTGGGGTAATTTTAGACACCCAAGTACAGATGATTTCAGATGAAGTCACAGATGTGCAATTAGCAATGATGATCACCAGAGAGTATAAATAAATAAGTAAATATTTTAAATAATTGATTATTTAAAGCAACAAGAACAACAGTGTGTAGATTTTAACAAATGTAAAAGTAAAATATTTGACAACAGCAAAAATAGGTAATGGCTAGACAGAGTTCAATTATGTGAACTTTTTTGAAACTTTTAGGCTGTGGTTAAAAAAAGAGAGAACAAGTGCTAATTCATTGTAGACTATATAAGTAAGGGATGCATTTTGTAATTTAATGATATCAAACATAAAACAAAATGAAAGAAGAGATTAAATAGGATATTAACAAGTACATGAATAATGCAAAAGAAATCAAGAAAAGAGAAATAAAGGGACAAATAACAGATAAGGCAAATAAAAAACAAATAGCAAGATTATATTTAAAGAGAACTATTTCAGTTATTACATTTAAGCTTAAAGGGCTAAACATTTAAATTATAGATAAAGATTGTATACCTTGTTAAAGAAAAAAAAAAAACACCTAGAATGTGTTCAGAAAGGAGAACTGTAAATATAAAGACACTGATATGTTGAAAGAAGATAGAAGTAAATACCATGTAAACACTAAAGAAAGATGGTATAGCTATACTAGTATTCAGACAGTAGGTGTCAAGAGAGATAAAGAGGAATAAAAACGGACAAAACCCACAGAGAAATGGGAACATCTACAAACATAGGTGGAAGTTTTAACACACTTCTTGATATAATAAGCAGACAAAAGGCCATTAAGGATATAGAAGATTTGAACATTACTAATCAATTTGACATTATTAACATAAGTAGAACACTGCATGCAACAACTGCTGAATTCACATTATTTGCAAGTGCACATGGAACATTCTCCAAACTAGATTATATTTGTGAGCTATACAGTGAGTCTCAAAATTTGAAAAATTGAAAAATCACAGAGCATGTTCTCTGACCACATAGTATTTAAACTGAAAGCCAATAACAGAAATAGAATTGGAATGTTGACTATATTTCTTGGAAAAATAATTCATGGGCCAAAGAAGTAATTTCAAGAAATTTAGAAAATATTTTGAACTATTGGATGTTGAAAATGCAACATAGCTAAAATTGTGCATTGCTTGAAATTGTGGGATGCACCAAAAGCACTACTTAACATGAAATGTATGGTTTTTGATGTATATATTGGAAACAAAAGACACTGAAAATCAATGGTTGAAACTTCTCAGAAAGGAAGAAAACAAATAAGAGAAGCAAATTAAACAAAAAAGAGTATAAAGAAGGAAATTATAAAGGTAAAAGCAGAAGTTAAAGAAATAGAAAAGAGGCTTACAAGGGATAAAACTAATGGACTAAAAGTTGGTTTTGTGAAAATATTAATAAAATTGTTAATGCCCTAATAATATTGGTCAATATAAAAAGAGAGGAAACACAAAATGCCAGTATCAGGAATAAAAGAGGGAGCATCCTTTCAGGCCATAATAAATTAAAAAAATAATAAGAGGATAGTATGATCAACTTTATGCCAATAAATTTGAAAATTTAGATGGTGTGGTGGTTTGATGCTGTATGTACATGCATTTTCTTAAATTTATTTAAGAATTTATTAATAATTTAAATACATGTTCTTAAAGTAAATCCATTCCTGTGGGAATGGGCCCACTCTAAGTATACACTTTCGATGAGACTACTCCAGTTAAGGTGTGTGACCCATCTCATTCAGAATGGGTCTTAATCCTATTACTGGAGTCCTTTACACAAAAATAAAATTCAAACAAAGAGACAGAAAGTCACAGAGGGAACAGCCAGAAGTTAAAATTCAGCTGAACCTGGAAGAGAAGTGAGAGGTCACCATGTGCATTGCCATGTGACAGAGGAGCCAAGGATCGCTGGCAGCTGGTCTTTGGGAAGAAAGCATCATCTTGATTTAGACATTTCCTAGGCCACAAAACTGAAAGCTAATAAATTCCCACTGTTCAAGCTGAACCATTTCATGTTATTTGCTTTGAGCAGTCTAGAAAACTAAAACAAATGGAATCAACAAATTCCTTAAAAAACTCAACTTATCAAAAGTGACACAATAAGAAATGGAAAATTCAAGTAATGTTGTATATGATAAAGAAATGTATTCTCTAATTTTATAGAATAGCCAATATAATTCAATACTATAATCTTCTGACAAGATTATAGTACTGAGAAAATTATAGATGAATTCCTTTCATGACCATAGATTTTAAAATTCCTACACCATATTAGCAACTTGAACACATCATTTTAAGAGGATAACAGGTCATGACAAAGTGGAATTTATTCTAGAAATGCAAGGATGGTTTAAAATTCAAAAGTCAATCAATATAGCTCACCATCATAACTGAGATAGGAGATAAATTATTTAAATATCTCCAGAGGTGCATAAAAAGCACTTGATAAAATATAATTTTTTAACTAGAAAAGAAGGGGACTCTATAATCCTGTAAGAGAAACTAAAAAATAATGTTAAAAACTACACCAAACATTATACTTAATTACTAATTTTTGGAGGCTTTTCCCTTGAGTTCTTAATGAAATAAAGATGCCTACTCACACTACTGCTATTCATCATTATTATGGCAGACATAGCTAGTGCAATAAAAGAAAAAAAATGGATTAAGAATGTATGGGAACAAATAAAATAGTCATTATTCATACTTAACATTATTCTATATGTAAAAAATCCAAAAGAATCTACAAGCATTCTCAGGAAAGCAAGAATCCCCCAAGTGCAGGGGCAGTGCCTAGTGAAGGAGGATGGACCATTGTGACAGGCCCTTGATATTGATGACTATACTTATGAAATTTTTCTTTTGAAATTGAAACTTAGCCTAGTATTATATGTTGCCTAAGAGTGAACTCCTGAGAGCTTCCTTGTTGCTAAAATGTGGCCTCTCTCTAAGCCAAACTCAGCATATAAATGCATTACCTTCCCCCCGGGGTGGGGCATGACTCCTGGGGATGAACCTCCCCAGCACTGAGGGATTATTACCAAGTGCCAACTAGCAATGCACCTGGAAAAAGACCTTGAACCAAAAGGGGGAAATGGTAAATACAAATGAGTTTTTATGGCTAAGAGATTTCAAAGTGAGTCAGGAGGTCATTCCAGAGGTTACATTTATGCACATCTCAGCAGGGTATCATTGACTGCCACAGTAAATATTGCCTCAAATAATGGAGCTCCTGACAGCTCTAGAGACATTCAGACACTATAGGCAGGGCAGCCAGCTCAGGAGTTTGGGCCCTACTTTGGAATTTATGCTACCCACTGTGACAGAGTTGGACTCACTTGTGGTTTCCCTACACATGGCTCTTCTGCCCCTTCTATTTGAACATATAGTTAGGCATATGTCCAAGAAACTTAAATCTTTGGGCTGTCCATGTGCCAGCTGGACCCTGAATCTCAACAGAGTTGCAATACTTACTCTCCAGTTCATTGGACTCACCCAGGACAACTAACAAGGAGATGATGATGGACAACGACCATCCCAAGGAACAGAGAGAGTCACAACTGCAAGCAAGATAGTCCCATCCATCTGCCCCATGGTATACAAGCCCCCTCTCAAGTAGAGGCAGAGTGGGCATCACCATCCTTGAATCCTCAGGATTGGGAATGAACAATGGACTAGAGTATTCTTACTGTTATTCTACTATAGACTTATTGTTATTCTAGCAATGGAAGAATTTTCATCATTGATGTGGAGGCAGTGGCCACTGGAGGTTCTGAAGGAAGCAAGAGGGAAAAACAGGTGTAATATGGGGGCATTTCAGGACATTGGAATTGTCCTGAATGGCGTTGCAATGATGGATACTGGCCATTATATATTATGTCATAACTTACAAAATTGCACAGGACAGAATGTAAGCTATAATGTAAACTATAAATCACACTTAGTGGCAATGCTCCATTATGGGTTCATCAATTGTAACTAATGTACCACACTAATGAAGGATGTTGTTAATGTCGGAAAGTGTGGGAGGGGTAGGTAGTGGGACATATGGGAATCCCCTGTATTTTTTATGTAACCTAACGTATTTTTTTTAATTTAAAAAAGAAAAAAGTAATTAAAAATTTTTTCAATAAAAAAGAATCAATGAATGTAGAAAGGATACAAGTAAATATACAAAACCAATTGTATTTCAATATACCACTAATAAACGAATAGAAAATAAATATTTTAAAATTATATTATTTATAATAGCATTTAAAACATCAAATACTTAGGAATAAATCTAAGCAAATTATATATGAATCTCTACAATGAAAACTCTAAAATTTTATTGAGCAAAATTAAAGAAGAACTAAATAAATAAAAATAGAGTTTTGTTCATGGCTTGGAAGTCCTAATATTGTTAAGATGTAAATTATTCCTTAATTGATCTTTGAAGCAGGGAAATTTCAAGCAAAATTCTGACTAGTTGATTTGGGAAATTAATCAATAAATCATATGGAAATACAAAGGGTCAAGAATAGTCAATGCACTACCTAGGAAGAACAAAGCTGAAGACTTGCACTATCAGACATCAAGACTTACACGGTAAAGCTACAGTCATTAAGCAACATGGTTTAGTACAAAAGCAGATGGTGGGGATTGAATCATGAACCCCTCAAAAGACATGTTCAAATCTTAATCCACTTTCCTGTGGGTGTGAACCCATTTGTAAGTAGGACCTTTTGAAGGTAGTATTAGTTAAGATGTGGTTAAGTTGAATCAGGGTGGGCCTTAATCTACATGACAGAAGGCCTCAGAGATGAAATTTAGACACCCTCAGTAGAGGCCAGAGACCAGAAGAATGCAGAAGTCAGAGAAAGCCACAGAAGAGACCAGGTGACAGAGGCAGAGATGCAAGTCAAAGAACCCCAAGTGTCGCAGCAAGCCAGCCCCAGAACACTGCAGGCTCCAGGAGCAATCAGCCCTTGCTAACGTCCTTGCTTTTGGACTTCTAGCCTTCCAAACTGTGGGCCATAAATTTTTGTGGTTTAAGCCAACCCATTGTGTGGCATTTGTTATAGCTGATCTGGCATATTAAGACAGTAGATAAAGAGATCACTGGAATAGAAAAGAGTACAGATACATATGCATATTTGGTTATGACAAAGTGACACTACAACTTGGAGGGGAAATAAAAGTCCTTTCAATAAATGATTCTGGGCATATATATATGTGTGTGTGTATATCTATATGGTGGGCAGAATTCTAAGATGGTCCCTCAAGACTCTCACCCCCTGGTATTCAAGCCATTGTAAAGCCCCCTCCTCTTGAATGTGGGTGTGATCTATAATTTTTTCTTTTCTTTTTTCTTTTTTTAGGTACCAGGGCTTGGGATTGAATCCCCAGGACGCCATATGTGGGAAGCTGGCACTAAACCACTGAACCACATTGGCTCTCCTGCGTTAGTTTTTTCATTTGTTTTGCTTGTTTTTGTTTTTTCTAGAAGGCACCGGAAACCGAACTCAGGACCTTCCATGTAGGAGGCAGGCACTCAACTGCTTGAGCCACATCCACTCCCCTGTAACTTGCTTTTAATCAATAGAATATGGCAAAGGTGAAAAGATTTTAAAGACGTAATTAAAGTCTCTAATCAGTTGATTTTGAGTTAATAAATGTGAAATTATCCTGGGTGGGCCTCATCTAATTAAGAGACCTTTTACAGTAAGATCTAGAGGTAAAAGACAGCAAAATATTCCTCTCTCCCTTTCTGGCTTGGAAGGAAAAAGCTGCCATGAATTCTGCAACTACAAAGAAATGAATTCTGCTAAAAAGCACACGAGCTAGGAAGAGCACTCTGACCCTAGCTAACACATTAATTGCAGCCTTGTGAGATCCTGAGTGGAGGACACAGCTAATCCACATCCAGACTCCTGACCCATAGAAACTGAAATAATAAATATGTGTTGTTTTAAGCTGCTGAATGTTGTGATTTGTCATGCAGCAAAAAAATAAAAAAATAATACAAATATCTTTAACTCATACCACACCAAAATATCCATAATTCCAGATGTACTCTGAAAAAATTAGAATATATTTATAACTCTAGGGTAAGTTTAAAGTTTCTTAAACAGGGCACACACACAAAAATGCTAACTGCATGGAAAAAATAAGTTGTACTATACCACAATTACGAATTTCTACTCATCAAAAGATTTCATTAATAGAGTAGAAAGGCAAGCAAAGAGTGCAAAATATGTTTGCAATGCTTATATATGACAAAGAACTCACAGGCAGAATATAAAAGAAACTTTACAAATCAAACGAAAGCAAAAGCAAATTCCCAAACGGAAACAAAAATAGGCAAAAAACTTAATCAGTTACATTTAAAGAGTGAATATCTGAATGACCAAACATATCTGAAGAGATGCTCAATCTCATTTCTCATCAGAGAAATGCAAAACAATGTTATACAGTACTACTAGGTACTCACCCAAATTCCTTAAATTAAACAGACAATTGCCATAATCTAGAGAGGTATCATGGAAGCCTGGTCTAGAAGACAATAGAAGGGACTGAAAGCTGTGGATAGGTTTAGAAGATGCTTAGGAGATCAAAGTAGTAGGGATAGGGTGATAAATTGCATGTAAAGTAAGAGAGATGGTGGAATCCATTTTCTGGCCAAGTGCAATACCTTTAATGCAAAAGGTTTTAAAGGCCCAGCGGGAGAAAGCTGGGCATATGGCAACCTTGGGGATTTAAGAGAAGTCTGGTACATTTACATAAAAAAGTATGTATCCATTAAAGAGTCAAAATTTTTCTTTGACAGCCTTACCCTGTAATACCAATCTCTGAGGCTTTAATGGAATGTTTACTAAAGAGATTTTCATAAAGGCAAGTAAATATTAATTTTATGTACTCTTCTGTCTTATGCATATAATCTTACATTTTAAAATATGTATGTGCATATTTATACTCACACACATATATATTTCTCTCCATTATATATTCCACCACATTATCAAATTGTCCATGTGAAATTGAAAGCAATTTCACTTGTCAATAGCTCTTCCTTGACCTACATCAAGCTGTTGACAGTTTCCATCTGTTTTACCCACATAAAAATCTTTTCTCAGAGATTTAATTACCTATTGTGGCTGCGGCACATTTAGTGCTTATGGGCCCTAATTCAAACCCCATTAAGCAGAGCTGCAGGAAAATTCTTGAAATTAAAATGAACACAGCAGGAGAATGCAGAGTGCTGAGTCAAAAAGAAATATATATTTAAATGCCCCAGGGTCAGCACATATTTTGTCTTTACTGTTAAGATTGGAAATCCCAGTAAAGAGGAATATTATATTAGTAAAGGAACATGGTCATAGAAATTTGGAGTTAAAAGACACCTCAGAGAATAAGCAAAGCAACCTTCTCATTTAACAACTAAGAAGATTGAGGCCTAGAGAGGCAAAGGATCTGCTAAAGTCACAAAATGAGGTAGGGGCAAAACCAAACTGTAAATCTAGAGTTGATCTAGGAATCTTCAAAACGAATTGTCTTGTCACCATACAAAACAGAAGACTTTCAGGGAAGTTTTACTGGGTATTTCAGCAAAACAATTCCCACTAGTATTCAATGAAATGATCCTTTTGTAATGAGTCCTGTTTTGTGAGAAGTATTGGAATCTTTCTTTTCATAACAAATATGCTGAAATTTTCAGGGAGCATCTGACTTGAACTAGGCTGGCTGGAATCTCTTGTATTGATTAAGTTTCCTTTATGTGTATTTTGTCTCAGGGTCAGTAGCTTCTCACTGTCTTCATAACACTGAGGCACGTGTGCTATGTCAGGAATTTCTAACTACTTGAATTGCATTCATTGCTGCTAAAAGAAGAAATATATACTATGGAAGCTTCTGTTTTACTGGGTCAAGGATATGTGCTAAGGCTGTGAGGTTCTCTAAAATCAGAAAAAATAACCATCTAGCCTCCTTCTGGGAATAAATCACACTGTGTTATTTTGTATTCATAGTCACACCATTCCCAAATCAGTTCCTTTTTCTCTGTATCATTTGACATGCTTTCTACTATAAGCAGAAAAATATCCAATAAAAATGGCTTACACCATAGGAAAAAGTGTTTCTCCTTATTGGAGTTCAAAGTAGGTAATTGCAGGATTGGTTCAGTAGTACAAATACTGTCTTCAAGGACCAAGCCTTGTCCATTTTTTCACTCTGCCTTCCTCAGCATATTGACTTGGTCTTTCCTGTCTTTGTGGTTCTGATAATTTCAGCTGTTGTTCCTGCTTCCTGTCACGGATGAGGCCTGTGTCCTCATATGTTAAGTAATTTTTATGTTCTGTAGCTTTGAAGATTTTGGAGTCTGGGTTTAAGGTGGAGATCCCCAGAAACCATTTGCATTTGCTTCTGTGAGATACCTTACACATAAAACTAATATTCTGCAAGCATTTTGGGGACCACACACGTAATAGGAATTCTGACTGGAAATCCATGTGAATAAATATCTAAGGATAGAAATCCAAGTGGATGAAATCCTGAGGGGAGGAATTCTCAGAAAAGCTTTTTTTTTTCCCCTTTCACTTTCTTCAACTCTGTCCAGGTACCAGTGGCTGAGCTAGGTACATAAACCCCCAGTCTCCCTAAGTGGAGAACAATTTTATCCTAGTTTGTTTGTAAGGTCCTCAATTTATGGGAAAGTGCTCCCCCACATCATTTCCTCTTCTTCTCCCTCCCTACTGCACTCTCAAAAACAGACTGTAAGTCACAGAGATCAGTAGACCCCAATATTTGCATACTCCTCTGGAATTTCCTTACTTTCCCAATACATTTTAAAATATAATTTTTTTAAATCTAGGATTTTTTAAGGTATGCTATATTGGGAGAGATTTCTCTGAACATCTAGTTCACCATATTGCCAGATTCAGAAAGCTTCTATATTTTTAAAAATCTTCCTTTCCTCATTCTTCCCTCCCTCCTTCCCTGCTTTCTCTTCCTTTCTTTTCTTTTCTTTCTTTTTCTTTATTTCTATTTTCTTTCTTTTCTCTTTATCTCTCTATCCTTCCCTTTCTCTCTTTCTCTCTCTTTTTTTAGAAGCTGATCCCTATATACAAATAATAGCTATTTGTTATCAAACAATTGTTTCCAGGTTATATTACATGAGAATTATATCAACATCTTTATGTCCTTTAAAATGCACCATTATTTCCAGGTATTCTTTCCTGAACAAATTTGAGAACCACTGGCTCATTAAAGTGAAAGAAACAATAGTAACAATTGTTGCATTAAGGCTAGTCCTTTATAGTCAGGAACACCATTTATTATGTTTTCTAAATTGGGACACTTATAACACTAAAAGGGGAGAGAAGCTGCTGTAATTATCAGATTTACTACTGAAGAAGCAATAGACCAAACAAACAACGGAAAAGACTAGAGCCCAGAAATAAATTAAAATATATTTAAGAATTAGTAAGTGATAAATGTGACATTTTATGCCAGTGGGGAAGAAGATTGTTTGCTTGTTTATTTTCTCAGAATCATTTTGTGTGGGCAACTCAAAATAAATAAGCTAGTTCATTATTCTATTCCCTACATCAAAATAAATCACAAATAAATTTAAAATATAAGCACAAAAATTACAGCATAGAAATACCAGAAAATTAGATATTAATAAAAATATTAGAACAGAGAATACTTTTTAAATGGGATGCAAAACCTAGGCGCAATAAAGAAAAATTGAAAAAATTAATAATTTAAGAATGCAAAATGTATGAATGGCAATAATACTACAAAGTCAATATGGAAATAAAAACTGCAGTAATTGTTTAACTATGTAATAGATAAAGAACATATTTTTAATATATAATGAATTCTTGCAAACTTCCAGTACTAACCATGACAGAGTCATTGTATCAAAACTCCTCTTCCATAATCAACTATAAAACTTGACAAAATATATAACACAACTGTTTTCTGGCATTAGTCGGAGTATCACACAGGGATATAAGGGAAGGCAGCACATGAAGTGAGCTCTATATTTACCATGGCTTTCTCCCTGGGGGTTTCCCTAAGAACAGAGAATCCCAAGAAGAAAGCAGCAGAGTCACTAGGCAGACAAGATAGAGGTCAGAGTTGGGAATAGTAAGATGGTTGGGACTTGGAGTCAGGATACTTCAGAGGAGAAGCCATAGAAAGGAAACCCCCAAAATCCATGTGAGGTTTCCTTTGGTTCCTTGGCCAAATCCCAAGTGGGTGTATTCACTGGATGAAATTCTAAAATCCCTAGTAGAAGAGAGCTGCTTGTGAGTTAAAACTGATTAGTGGTAAGAGCACAGTGTTGGGAAAAGGTTAAAGCTTGAGTCCAGTCACAATGTAAAGACACTGGAGGACATCCCCAGGATTTATTTGCAACCTGGAAAGGTCCTGTCTAGGAGTAGGAACAATGCCTTAATAGTAAAGAGTATTTCTTAGGACTGGACAAAATTGGAATATACCTGCTCTCAGGCATCCCAAAACAAAGCCTCAGTAGGATCAAGATGATCCAACAATAATTTAACTGCCTGGCAGAATGAAATTCAACACTCTTTGGGGGGAGATAAATCCAGAGTCTCTCAAATGAATTAATCATAATATTCAGCATACAAACAAAAATTACTAGATATGTGAATAAACAGGAAATCAAGAGATAAACAATAGAAGCAGACTCAGAAATAATTTGCATATTGAAGTTAGGGAATTAGCACTTTAGAAAATATATAATTAATTAATGTTAAAGGCAAAGGGGAAAAACATGGATAAATAGAGGAAAAGTATCACATTTTAAGGGACAATGAGAAAAAAGAATCAAATGGACAAGAATTATTTGGATGGATTTAACTACAGACTGTTCACAGCAAATGACATGACTAATAATGAACTCAAAGGCAGATCAAGAAAAATACCCAAAATGAAGCATAAAATTTTAAAAGGGAAAAGGATACATGTGGATCCTCACCCAAATTTCTAATGTGAAATCGAGAGTACCAAAAGCAGAGGATAAAGAAAATGGGACAAAACTGATATTTGAAGAAATAATATCTAAGGGTTTTCCAAATCTAATGAAACATATCTACCCTCAGATGTAAGAAGCTCAATGAATACCAAACAGGGTAAGTAAAAAGCAAACCACACTTAGGCATATAATAGATAAACTGCTGTACATTGAAGATAAAGAGAGAAATCTTAAAAGCAAACAGGAAAAAGACATATTACCTTCAGGGAAAAATTAAAATGATGGATAATTTCTCAATAGTAAGACAACTTACAATGAGAAAAAATTAACTAAATTTAGAATTCTATAGTCAGTAAAAATATCTATCAAAATGAAAATAAAATGAAGATCTTCCCAAACAAAGACTAAGAAAATTTGCCACAGTACGTCCACAGAATAAGAACTACTTTAAAGATTTTCTTTAGGATGAAGGGAAATTATCCCAAATGGAAGCACAGAGGTGTAAGAAGGAATAAATAGAACTACCAAGGACAAATTTGAAAAACTATAGACTGCTTAAAGCAATAATAAATATAACAATGCTTTGGGGGTTTATAAAATATGTAAAAATAAGCTATATGACAAGAATAGCAAAAATGGCAGGAGAGTGGTTAGTTAAATGTTGCTCAAAACCATTACATCCTAGAGAAATACAAATTAAAACCACTGTAAGAAACCTTACACAATCATCAGAATGGCTAAAATGTAAAAAGCTGATAATATCACATGTTGATAAGGATATGGTACATGAAGCAACCTCGTTGCCGACAGAAGTGTAAATTTGTTCAAACATTGGTTAGCAGTGTCTATTAAAGTTAAACAAGAACCTACACTATCATCCAGCAATTCTATTCCTTGATATAAACCCAGGAGGAAATGTATAAAAAATAATAAAACTGTACACTGAAAGGTAGTGTGCTTTACAGTATGTAAGTTATATCTCAATTAAGAAAAAGTAATATCACTAATGTACAAAAGAATTCCAAGAAATCAATAAAATTCCAATAACCCAACAGAAAATTAGGCAAAATATATGAAGGTAGAGAAAAAACAAACGGCTTACAAGTATATGCAAATATGTTGAACGTCCATCATAAAGTTAAAATTAAAATATCAATATGACACTTAAGTCCATTTGAATTGGTTATTACACTTACAACCAAGAGTCCTGACAAATGGATTTCGAAAAGAATGCCAAGGCATGATTGTATGCGATAATGCTCAGTTCGGTAGTGTTTGTAACAGTAAAAGTTTGAAAAAACCTAAATGTTCATCAGTAGTGAACTGTTTTTTTAAAAAATTATTGTACTTTGATATAGTGGAATACTATGCAACCATTAAAATAATGAAATATAAATTTGGGTTGATATGGAAATATCACCAAGATATATTCAGGGAAAAGGGTAATTTCAAAACATCAAGCAGGATATGATACCAATTGCATAAATTTTTTACAAGACATGATGTAATACTAACAGAGATTTGGAGAGATTAAGAACTAAGGGTTGGGAGCAAAAGGAAATTTTCACTTTTGATTTTATATTTCTGTGGACAGCTTGGAATTTATCCTGTGCATTTCTTATATTTACATTTTAAATTAAAAGGCAGGAGAATATTTCTGGATAGTATCTCAAATTGTGGTAAAAATTCAAATTGCTAGAAACCTAAGTGACAAAATATGTTTGTAAATCACAATTATTCAAGATTTCTTAAGGAACTAAAAAGTTAAACTAAAGAGCTCTTGTGATTAAAATGAGTAATCCTTCGTGACAAGTGGATTCTAAAATGCAGCAGAAATTTGTTGTGGGATGATCTCTTGAGTAAGTACCATAGAGGATAACAGTAAAAGAAGGAATTGGACTGTAAATTTCTTTTCAAACCTCTTTCAAATACAAAGCATTATGTTTGTAGGAATTTTGATGACAGTCAAAGGCTAACAATGGTAAAAAATTTTATAACTATTTACATAATCTACAAAGAGTATTTCTTTGTTTTAGTCTTTTTTTTTTTCAAACCCTTGTGTCGAGGGCTGACTTTCAATAGATGGCAGTGAGGGAGTTGCTGTGCTACGTAGGAAACCCGGACCGGGAAGCAGATCCTTTATGTGTGGTTTAGTACCAGGTTCCCCCAGGAGCGTGCGGTGCGTGACGGGGGAGGGAGACAGGCTACCTGAGGCCAACCGGGGCTCCGCGGAGCTGCCATATCGTTTTGCCCGGGCGGGATTCTGCCTTAGAGTCGGTCAGTCATAACCCCACAGATGGTAGCTTCGCCCCTTTGGCTCCTCAGCTAAGCACATACAGGAAATGTCTGAACCTGCAGTTCCTCTGGTATTGAACAGGATTATGATGGCAGCAACACATCATAAGTAGGGTAAAACTAGCCTGTCTCACGATGGTCTAAACCCAGCTCACGTTCCCTATTAGTGGGTGAACAATCCAAAGCTTGGTGAATTCTGCTTCACAACGATAGGAAGAGCCTTGGCATCGAAGGATCAAAAAGCGATGTTGCTGTGAACGCTTGGCCGCCACAAGCCAGTTATCCCTGTAGTAACTTTTCTGACACCTCCTGCTTAAAACCCAAAAGGTCAGAAGGATCCTGAGGCCCTGCTTTCACGGTTTGTATTCTTTCTGAAGATCAAGATCAAGCCAGCTTTTGCCCTTCTGCTCCACAGGTTTCTGTCCTCCCTGAGCTTGCCCTAGGACACCTGCGTTACCGTTTGACAAGTGTACCGCCCTATTTTTTAATATTCTCAAAAATTTGCTGAAAGTTCAGATCATACAATGGATAAAATAATCTTGAAAAATAACTGAAATTCATGATAATTCTATTTGGACTTTCTATCTCTCAAAACTCTGGCATTGATTATTCATAATGGTAAAAAGGATGACAATATTCAGTAATAATTTACACAGCTTTCTCTATAACTTTGGGGGCATGAAAGAGTATTAGGATAAATAAGTTATGTAGAACAATTAGTGATACACATCTCAGCACTTATGTCTAGAATATTTATTAACACACCAACTGTGACTAAAGAGAAAGTGTTAACTGCATGTCAAATATTTCATGACAAGTTTAAAAAGTAACAATACCACAATGTAAGTATCATGTTTCACTACAAAATTATCTTCCAAATTCTTTCTCAGTACCAGGTATTTTGAATGAACATTATTATTTAAAATATCCTGTCAAAGATCCACATAAAATTAAATGTAAAGTCATATATCTTTAGTAGAGTTAATTTTGAAAAATAGGCATCTTCAGCAGCTTTCTAAAATAAACATTGGTTGATAAACTTCATATAAAAATAACTCATTCAATATAAAAAGTCATGGAAATCATTTCTTGATGCTCATACAAACAAATGTATAAATATGTCAGTTCTAATACACGCTTTTGTATTTTCAGTTGCTTTCCCAACATTTTTGTTAGCTACAGGAATGCTTTACTGTTTTAAACTAGTTCAAGAAAGAGTAAAATTATAATTGTCTAGTTTCCCATTATTGATAGGTGTTTTCTTTTTTTGTAAGCTATGTTTAATTTTTTATCAAATGCAGTTCATTTTAATGGCAATAGAGCGGACAATATTAATTTTGCAATTTTACAATTTGAGAATGTTTCTCAAGTTACCATCAGCATGACTCTTGGAAGATGAAAAGTAGAACAATTATCTTTTAAAGACTTCACAGGTGGTCTTTTTTCAACCAAGGGTACGTAACACAGATGATTGTTGCATGTCTGGATCCATTCAGCATGTTGACTAACTCCACATGTGAGCCCAGTATGCACGGCAATTCTCAACAACTCTCAGATCCTAATCTATGTACCGTGGCAACCAAAGTAGCTTTGGAATCTGGTACCAATTTGCAGAGAAAGTTTATCTTCCTTCTGCTTTTGAGTAGTCAATGTGGATATTCCTAAAGGATTGTGACCATATGTTTGACATTTGGAAAGAGACAGTTGGTTTAATTGAAAAGGGATGAGAGAGGATAAAGAATGTCATGCTTAGGATCATAAAACCTTATACTGGGGTCCTGGCTCTCCCATGGCTTTGGGAAACTTGTGCACATCCTTTGACTACTGAGCACTCTTTAAAAATAAAACAATATGTTTTCATTCCTCTTGTTAAAATGTAGCTCTTCTCTAAATGGAAACATAGGGCTCCAACAGAAGGACCCTATTAGTGAGACCCGTGTCTCAATCTTTTTTCTTCATCTTTGTTCTTGGGGTTTTAAGCTGGGAACCCTAAAATCACAGTAACTCCGCCAAAAGATTTACCTTTAAACAATCTGTTTAAACATGAAGCCACAGTTCAATTTATTAATTACTGAGTTTCTTTTCTTGAAGTTGGGATTTAATTTTTAAAATACAAAGCCCATATATCAGCTTTTTTTTTTCTTTCAAAAGTTTTTACAGAAATTCTGGGAAGGAATGGAGAGTATCTGACTGTTCTAAAGTGTAAAACAGTCTAAATTTTCCTTAAATTTTATGAAAATATACACTATTTAATGGTAAAAACTTTTCATAAGAACCCTATTAAATATTAATATGTATGTTGAAATGAATTTTCAAATATGAAAATCAGAGCCCAAGCCTACTGACAATCAGCAGCCTCTAAAATTTATATATGCTGTAGACCAAGCTGTGCCAATTCAGCCTCTCCATGAAAAAGTCACTAGAATTTCATTTTTGAAGTGAGATTTTTTAAAGACTGAAGCTCTATCCAGTTGGCATCAATGAGCTCAGGTTAATAGGCTATCACTAAATTCCTCTAACCTAGACCTGCAGCAATGCAGTGGTCCTGGGACTTCTGGATTTCATCAGAGTACATACTGCATGGCATATCATTGGGCTGATTGGTACATCTATTGGTTTCTGTTTCCTCTTCTTCTGGATCCCAGACCACAGAAGAATGTTGAGTCTCACTGGACATGCCCAATCTCAATGGCTAACTTCCAGTTACATGCAACGTGGACAAAATTTAATTTTCTATCTCATCAATACTGTACCCTCAAGCAAGCGTTAAAAATGGAAATGGTCAATTTTACTAAAATGTCTATACAGGTAATAATTTCTTTCATATCACTGAATCTCTAAACCACTCAAAAATCTTTTCCATTTATCTTTGAATAGAACTAAGGCTTCCATGCCACAGTAATTTTCAGTGAGTTGGTTTGGTCCCTCTACCTTTCTCTTGTAGAAAGTCATCAATTGAGTCTGTGAGATCCTGCTACATCTCAACAATACTTATGACATGAAACAGCTTTATTAATTTCTGAATTGCAAATGATCATAAAGTATGAAAAGATATCTATCAACCAGGGTCTGAAATCTTTGCCATTGTTTAGAACTACTCTTTTCATACGCCCTCAAATGGAATTGAGATGAGGTGTAAGACTCTATTTTGGGTAACAGTAAAATCTGCAGAATCCTTTCTTAGTCTAAATATGCAACTCTGGTGATGTTTAGCAACCCACAGGCATATTTTTGAGCACTAAAGTATTTATTTTGACAATAGTTATAAACTTGAAATTCTTTCTTCTGGCCACTGAACATATATTTCTGCATGGTTCTTAATTTAGTTTATTGTCCAAAATGCTGTTGAGTTTTCTTGCCACATCAAAAGCTGGGGTGAAAGCAATTAACTTTTGCATTAATTTTAAGTCTTTAAGAGCAAGGATGAGACCTAATTATCACTTAATTTTTCATCAAGCATCTTTCTAATTAAATTTTATTTGATTACAAACCAGCTTTTAAAAATTTAATGGCAATATAAGTTATTGGGATGCAATCAGTGGCATTAAAAAAAATATGGGTTTAAATCTGAATTTTGGTTCCATTACAAAAACTCTGTGACCTTGGGCAAGTTAATTAATATCCTAATCTTTGAAAGGGATATAATAGTAGGACATATTTCATACAATTATTGAAATGATTAATTGGTTTAAAGTTTGTAAAGTCTTACCACAAGTGTTGGTGTAAATATAGATAGAATGCTCAATAAGTTAGAAAAAAGAAGAGTGTCTATGTGGGTAAGCGGGAAGACAATAACTCCAGAGATCTATAGAGACATTTGGCAACATAACTATATCAAAAAGTGACCATTTAAACATCCTTTATAGACAAGAGTAAGACAAACAATATATTTTCAAAAGTACTTGTGTCATCAAAATAGTTGCTATGGGTGTTGACATTTTAAGAGGTGGTTTAATTTTATGGTACGTATCTTAGATTTGGTGCATAATGATTGGTTTAATTTTCACAGGTACATCTCCTTAGACCAGGGCTAAATCCTCTTCAACATATAGAGTGCTTACCGCAGAGTAAGTCCTCAAGGCAAGTTTGCTGAATTGAAATAACTCGAAATCAGTCTAGTAGCACAAATACAAACATATCACATACTTTAAAAATGTACAAGGATACCTTTTAGGTATATAATGTGTGTGTGTAAATTAGTGTAAACCAAAGACAACTCAAGGTAACACAACCTTGAGACATGACAATTCCAGCTCACAAGACTTAGTTTGAAGTCTTCTATCAGATGTAGACGTAATTCAGATTAGCTCTGTCTGCTCAAATCTAATGTCCACAAAAGACAACTGGAGCCCTTTCCAATTGTGGAAAACTCATCTCAATCATTAGGCTCTGAATGTTTTCTCACATTTTTCTCTATATTACAGATGCCATTCATTTTGTAACAGTCATTTTTAAATTCAACTCTGACAGTTTTCTTTTCTCTCTCTTATCCACAACTCTAATGGGATATATTATACTTCCTATGATTCATTATGACATAAAGCTAAAAGGGCTCTTGAGTGAAATTAGGCAGTCAGGTCACACATCTTGTTTTCCATTATCTTCTGAGTCTGAGTGGAACAAGCCTGAAATTGAGGCATGTAAGATACAAAAGCCCTCTTAACAGAAGTTCCTAAATTGAAGTTCTTTTCTACAAAGTGTGAGCAACTATCCTGAAGAATCCTGATGTCAGTGAATAAACTGTGGGGTGGAAATGGGCACAACACTCTTGACTCTTCAGTCAAAAACACACCACTCTCTCTTTTTTTGATTGAGGTAACCCCTAAATAATAGACAGACCTTTCGTCATTATCTTCTTCAGGGAAATTTCCCTCCAGTTTCAAAAGTTCATCAAATCCCTCTGAGAAGGTAAGGCTTGGTGATCTTATGTTGGGATGCTGATCTGACAGAATAAAAAATGCCTGGGTCTCTATCTCCCAAGAGCTATTGGAGGAAAAATTCTTCAATAGGGAATTTTTGCTAGAGAAGCACTTGCTTACCGAGCTATTTAAAAGCCCTTGCTCTTCAGCAATTTCACTTGATATAGAGTTGCTGACAAGTGTGGCATATTTAACAGAAGGCTGTCTCTGGCTTCCGTCCTCACAGGTTATCTTGGTGCTTTCTGCCTCAGAGAAGCTGGTACTGTTGCAATGGCCACTAGTACAAACAGAACCTTTTTCCAGATCTGCAGTTGTCAAAAGCAGAGAGACCATAGTTGTTGACGTCATCTCATCTTTATTTTTCCATGATGTATCAACACTGACATCTTCTGAAATGGTTTCAGGCTCCAAAAGAAGAGGACCAAATGTCACTGATTCTGTATGCTTGGTAAAAAGATGCTCAAACGTTTCTGGCTAAAAGAAAAGACACATTTTAATGCTCAATTACATTAAAATTTGTGTTTTACTATGGCCTGTTTGAAGAAAGGAAGTGTGTAAGAGTTAATAATAAGGGAAATAAGTCAACCACAAATTAACTAATTTGGGAATAAAACGGATATTTTAAAAATCATTACAAAGAGGCAGTACAAGACAGTGTATAAAACTGGAACAAGACAGCTTAAGTTTAAGTCCTTCCAATTCTATGATCATGGGCAAGTCCATTAACCTCTCTGCCTTTCAGTTTTTTCATCTGTAAAAATGTGTTCAACACATACCTCACAGCCTTATTATATAAAGTCTGAAAGTGCTTAATTCTCAACAAACAGTAATATTGTAATTGGTAAGTGCTATCATCTAAAGAATCCCTAATAATTCATAGCAAATTAGATTTCTAGAAACTGGACATTTAAACCTCTAAATAAAAAGCAGATTGAAATAAATTCAAATTAGCAAATAACTTGTCAAAGACAGCTTAAATAACCATTTCATGACATAAGATGTGACATGATGGTAAAATAATTGTAACTGGTTGTTAAGAATGAATCTGATCTACATTATACTGAGAAACTGCTTGAGACTGCTTGAGACTACCTGAAAATAGAACTTCTACTTATTTGTTGAAAAAAATGACATTGAAAGATATGATCAAAGACTTGCAAATTACTATACCTGAAAAATAATTTCATAAAAATCCATTCTATGGGACATGTGGAATGAAGCAAATGAAGACAAATACACAAGACAAATGCACAATATATATTTTTTATAGTGATGGAGTTTACATCATAACAAAAATCCTGCCAAACAGCTACAAATAAAGAATCTGTGTGTAAAAAGCTCAACTTGTACACTGTAAACACATTGAAAAAATGCAAAATAAAAAAATACTGTGGATACATTACATTGAAAAATTAACACAACTAAATGAAATGCTACAGAAAATGTGTTCAATATCTATATCATATATTTATATATAATTGAACTTTTGATTTTTACAAATCTTAAACTAATAGAATGAATTCAGTTTTATTGCCTGAAATAACAGTATAACCAACTATTCTTCATAATGGCAAATGTATTACATATAAGATTACAATTAATTGAGCACAGTTTTGAACTCTAAATGAAATATATTAGTGATTAGAATCACAAAACAATAAATATATCAAACAATATAATAATGGAATAGACTTATATAGATAATAAAAAGATAAACACTGTGTTAATACAATTTTTTTTCTGTTTTTTATGAACAATTTATGGAGAGAAAACTGTTCCTTTTTCTATTCTTTCTGACAGAAATCTATATTAGTTTTATAATTTCCTTCAAATACTTGCTTATTTTGTTTTTTTCTTAAGGTTTCTACCATATAGGCATTGAACTGTCATAAAATTTAAATGAATGTAGAAATTAAAATCACCAAATAAATGAATTATATACCATTGATATGAAAACAAAAATTACATACAAAATAGTCCGTAGCATGCAGTGAAGTTCACATATGTTCTTCAAGTGATGTGTTTGACATATTTCATACTTTGTAAAACTTCCTAATTGGTAACTTGAAACCAAATATGGTACATGTCAACAAATTTATTCAGTGGACAATTTCACTAATAATAATAAATCACACACCCATATTTTAGAGAAATATATTTTATCAGTGAGTCATAAACTTTTATTAAAAGTATGTTCATTAAAAAATAATCTAATTTTAGCTGTGGCACATATTAAATATGCATTTAGCCTGCAGGAATTAAAGAATATCCTTTCATAATTTCACACTTAGATTTTACATTCCAATGACATCTGTTAATAGTCAATGAAGGGGGAAAAGGACATGATCTTTGTTTTCTAGTTTTGTTTTTTATGTTCAAATGAAACTATGAACAAAATCCAAACATAAGTGGCCCATACATATCCTAAATTAGAATATTATTTGGGTTCATCAAACAGGTTTTGGTTTGACTTGAATGTGAGCAACACAGTTTACTTAGTATACCAATTCATAGGAAAAGTAGATGGTCTTTTTTTCAGGGAGAAAAATCCTGTCCTCACCATGAACTATTTCTAAAAGCTTCAAAGAGTTTCCCTTTCTTGCATCACTGCCCATTTCCTTGCCTGCCAAAAGTCTTGGGAGGTTCAGTAGAAATAATTTAGAATTAGGCAAGAGTTTCACAAGGACAGTTGGTTGGAGATTGATGATCTTTTCTCTTCTGGTCAATCTGACCTAGATATGTAAGGTCATCCTATATGAACTGTAACTTCCACCAGCCTGTGACCAGCACAAACCACAACTTCTGGCTTTCTTTGAACTGAAATGGAAGTTTGCATGTTCAAGGCTATTGAACATTTAGATTTCTAGACTGACCAAAGTTAGATATAGATAAAAGCTACAAGACAGTCCAAAGAATACCCAAATAGGTCAATTTATAGGCTAAAGTGTCTCTGAAAGAATGTAAGATTTAAAAATTTGGACATCAAATCATAAACCAAAAGTTCCACTGTAGAGTATTATCTATCTTGTCCAAGTATCTCTCTGGTGCTTTGAGTCACTGCATTTGCAAAGCTATGTGTCAGCAGTTACAGTTTTGGGGTTATCTAGTAACATTATTATCTACTATATACTTTATGATATCTAACAGATAATGATGGCAGCAACCGTCATAACATTTTTTAATGTTTATGACCAAATGAATGATAAATCCCAAGCCACAAAATTCTGAATATTAATCTTTTACTTAAGTGATCTGAAAATTAATTATATATCCAAACTGAACTGAACTCTCTTTATCTTGACCCCAAATTTACACATCTACTTTAAGTTCTAAATCAACATAATCCCACCATATTTTAGTTCTCAATAATTCAGCCAAAGCTTTTTTAAGATTTGTTCCCCTTCTTCAAAATGTGAAAATCTTCTAATACTCTATGGAATGTTGGGAAGTTGGTATATTGGGTTCATCTGCAGTGATCATGATTAGACTTCAAAGAATGTCCGTTCTCTGTTTAGATAAAATAAAACAAAATAAAGCAAAATAAAAAATTACTAAGAAAGCAAAAAATAAAAGATTTCAAAAACATTTTCTGTCAGGCATGATATGTTACATATAACATGTGTTATGTTACATGTAATGCATCTTTCCTGGAAAGAGTAAAATTTTGCACCAAGTTGACCTCTCTCATTTCCATAATAGACACCTTCATATAACACCCTAAGAACAGTCTTAATTACCTCTAGAAAAATAAAAACTATAGGGAGTAATAAAATAAGTAAAAGGAGAGAAGAACAAAGAGCTGGAAAATAGGGGAGTGGGGTAGATAATAGCAATATTGGAGAGTTTGGAACAAGAAAGAGTAAAAGAATAGAGAAGTCAAGACAAAAATAAAAGAATAAAGAGAAGAGCTAAAATAGTGGCGAATAGAGGCACAGAATCATTATCATGAATTTTTTAATCTGGAAAAACATCTAAGAAATCATTGGTCTAAGCCTCTTTCTCGTTTTTTTAGACAAAACAGTTGAGGTTGCTCAAATTATTTTCTCAAGGTTACACAGCTAATTAGGGAAGAGTGAGGACCCTAACTTGGGTCTTCTTTCTAGTCCAATAATCTTTCTATTACACAATGGAAGATGAAAAGATACCCGAAACAAAAATAGGCAAGAGAACATGTTCTTTGTTTTATTTTTCTTTTTGTTGTGATGGAGTTGAGTTGATTAACTCACATACTCTCTCCTTGTTCCTCACAACCAAAAGACATACATATAAATATTAGGAAGAATAAGAAAATAAATAAAACTGGAGGCATATTTTAGGGGAGTGAAATATATACTTCTGGGCCCAATAATACGTATTTTGGGGCACAGAAGAAACAGCTACTTCTAAATAGAACTTCTAACTCAAAACTGCCAGCTCTTCCACACTTTTGTAAGTCTATTCTGGCAATTTCAAAACTGCTGTGTCTTAGATCTGTGAGGACGGTGTTCTGGGGGTCTTCAGGTTTTTTGAGCCTCTTATTTGGAGGCCTAAGAGAGGTTAAGGAATCTAGGACAGTCTTTATATCCCAAAGAAAAATGCCTTTTGTTTTGGCTTTATCACTTTTAAAGTAAGGTGCTAAGTGGAATGCAGTCTTATGAAAAGTGACAGAAATGTACATAACAGAGGAGGAAGGTTTAGACAAAAAAAGTTACAGATAAGAAAAGTATTTGTAAAATACGTCAATAAAAATAAGAAGAAATGGGATGACTTAAAGGTGAATCAAAGAAACTTAAAATGTATTTAAGGGGAGAGAAAATCCAGATGATTTGGATTTAGAGGAAGAAATAATAGTTTAGGTTAAAGTACTAAAGAAAAAAGTACAAAACAAATTGAAAAAGGGTACAGTTTTAAACTATGAAAGCTGAATCAGGTAAAAGACAAGGTCATTGAGTGAGTACAATATATTTTCCTATAACAAAATCTCAACCTCTGTTTAAGTTTCTGATTTTAAAAATATCAGAGAGATGGTATAGAGTTTTGTTCTTCTGGTTCAAGATGGCAGATTGAGCATTTATGTTTTTCTCTAATCTCTTTAGAGGCCCTGTTAGAATAAAAGTACACGAATAAATTAAATATACCTCCACAGCAAAGAAGAGATTGTGAGAGGGCTAATGCGGAGTGAGTAATTTCAAATCATTTCTAAAAAAGGGAAGGCAATTGAGAACATACACCAAAGAGTTTGTGCAAAGGAAGCTGCAGACCAGACTATATTCAGAGAAGGCTGCCGCTGAAGAGAATGCCAATTTCCTCAGCAGAATAAAGATGGTGGACATAGAAAAGGCAGGTAAGAAACTGGAAGAAATGAGACCTGAGGCTGAAAACTGGGGCCTGAAGGACGGTCTGCACTTGGAATGGGGTTCTTCTATTCTGCTGCACAGATAAGAGCCTTTGCATAATCCTACCCTCAGCCAAACTGAGGCTTGGTTCTCAAAAGCAACTGAATGGAGTGTCTAGGGAAGAAGAGAGCAGTCACATGGGAATAGTGTCTCGGAGCACACCTTTCCTCAACAGCCCAGAGCCCTGTCTACCTACCCTGAGCAGCAGTCGCTGCCCATATGTACGCAACGGGCTCGCAGCCTTTCTATTGCTTATTCCTAAACATGAAAGGAAGACAAAAGATTACCAGATATTAGGGAAAAGTATGAGTTCAGAAAAAGAAAGAACAAGATACGTATATAGAAAAACTGACCCCACCAAAAACAGAATTCACAAATAGAAGAGAATTTTTCCAACAAACAAACAAAAATCTTACTTGGTTTTTCTAGTGAGATTTGGGAAGATTTTGCATCTTCAGACAGAATACTCTAAAAAAGAATACTGGGAGACTTCCGGGAAGATGGTGGACTAGTAAGACACGGGAATCTCTTCTCTAGAAAAATAGCTAGAGGACAGGCTGAAACAGCCTCAAAAAAGATCTTCTAGGGTTTAGGACAGCAGGTGAAGGCTGCACACCACCCAGAGGAGAGAGGGACAAAAGAGGGAAATCGCGACGACAGAACCGTAAGTTGGAACCAGGAGCGCCTGCTGCTGCCGACACCCTCCCCCACACTCTTTAGAATTCTCGGGCCTCTGGGCCTGTGACTACAGCAAAGGGGACTCCAGGATCTACCACTCCCGGAAAGGGGAGAGAGAGGGACACAGCCTAAGGCTGACTCAGGTTCTGACCCACAAATTTGGGCTGCAGAGCCCCACAGACCCTTCCACACGGTGGTTTGCCCTGAGAGCCTGGGAAGGACTGGAGAAATCCGACCCTCCCCTTGCAATCTCCCTCTCTTCTAGCCTGGACTAATTGTTGAGGACTGCACAGGAGAGGGGAGAGAGAGCCTGCAGCTGACCCTGCTTTTGACTCTCAGGTTTGGTCTGCCCTGTCCTGAGAGCCCTTCCAGGCCGTGTAGGGTTGTGCCATTGTTTGCCTTGGAGCCTGCAAGGGGCTAAAGATATACAAACCTCTCAATCTCCTCCTCTACTAACAGAGACTGATTGTTGAGGATTCAGAAGGGAGTGGAAATATTTCCTAGCTGGGAAAAGGGAGGGGGCTGCCAGAGAAGACTGGAGAACTGTCTCAGAAAGTTTGAATTACAAGGCTCTTAGCCCCCAGACAGGAAGCTCTATCACATTGATCTGGTCTGTGTCACAACAAATACACTCCCACCAGGCATTGAATTGAGAGCTGCCAACGAGCGCCATCTCCTGGCAGACCAAGGAAGTGCACATAAGAAAATTAATAAATAGGAGAGGCTTTTCCTGGCCTCTATAGCCTCCCTGCCTAAGGCCCTAGGAAATGACTCTACAACCAATTACTGGGTCCAGTGCCCAGTTTTGAGCAACCAACAGGACAATCCTAACAATCAAGGTTGAACCAAAAATCAAAGAGCTGTGGTAACTCACAGCCTCCTGCCAGTAAATCCCTATAAAAGAGAAAGAGATAGAGCATCTAAGTAAACTACATCCTAACCAGATGCCCTAAACACCAGCAAAAAATTACTAGCCATACTAAGGAAATAGAAGACATGGCCCAAGAAAAGGAATACATCAAAGTCCCAGAAGAGATGCAGAATTTGAGAACTAATCAGTGAGATGAGCACAAATTTCCAAAATCAAATTAATGAGATGAAAGACAATATAGTTAAATCGATAAATGACATCAAGAAGACATTGAGTGAACTCAAAGAAGAATTTGAAATCCTGAACAGAAAAGTAACGGAGTTCATGGGAATGAAAGACACAATAGGTGAAGTCAAAAACACATTTGAGGCATACAACAGCAGACTCGAAATGATAGAAGAAAGAATAAGTGATACCAAAGACAGAGCAGCTAAAATTGAAGAGAGAAAAGAACAGAGAGAGAAAAAATGGAAAAAATTGAGCAGGGGCTCAGAGAGTTGAATGACAACACAAAAAGCAACAACATACGTGTCATGGGAATTCCAGAAGGGGAAGAGAAAGGAAAAGGGGCAGAAAGAGTATTTGAGGAAATAATAGCTGAAAATTTCCCAACTCTCATGAAAGAAATGAACTTACATGTCCAAGAAGCACACCGTACCCCAATGAGAATAAATCCAAATAGACCTATGCCAAGACACATACTATTCAGAATGTCAAATGTAAAAGATAAAGAGAAAATTCTCAGAGCAGCAAGAGAGAAGCAAATGATCATGTGCAAAGGATGTCCAGTAAGACTTAGTGTAGATTTCTCTTCAGAAACCATGGAGGTGAGAAGACAGTGGTATGATACAATTAGGAAACTGAAAGAGAAAAACTGCCAGCTGAGAATTCTTTATCCAGCAAAATTGTCCTTCAAATATGAAGGTGAGTATAAAGTATTCACAAACAAACAGAAACTAAGAGAGTTTGCAAAAAAGAATCCACCTTTGCAGGAAATATTAAAGGAAGACTTAGAACCTGAAAGAAAAAGACAGGAGAGAGAGGCTTGGAGGAGAGTGTATAAGAAAGAAAAACAGAAAGGATAATCAAAAGAGTAAAAAGAGAGACAAAAACAAGATGACATATGAAAACCAAAGAATAAAATGGAGGAAATAAAT
>JAQZBX010018042.1:9896-35095 GCA_029593785.1 Cabassous unicinctus | reverse complement strand
AGCTATACATGGTTTGACAAAATTAACCAAACAAGTACTTGAACTTGTTCATACTTACACACACACACTTATATTATTTATTTCTGCAATTTACCACCAGTTCTACATCTGTTTTGACCAAGCTGGTTAATATGGAATGTTGCTTTATGGGAACTCTGTATTTTATGCATGATTTTTCTGTAAGCCTTTGACTTCTCTAATTTAAAAAAGTAGTAAAAATATCTTTATGGAGTGTTGCTTACTACAAAGTCAATGAGTAAAGAAATCCTATCAACCACCACCCAAAATGCTTTCACGCAGTTGCTTTCAACCTTGGCCACACATTGTAATCATCTGGGGAGCCGTAAAATACTGACATCTGGATCCTACCCACAGCAGTTTGGTTTAATTGGTCTGGGTTGGAGCTGGGGCAGTGGGAATTTCACCAGCTCCCCAGGTGGGTACAGTGTGGAGCCCAGGTGATCGTAATTTGCAGCCCAGGTTGAGCGCCATTGGTTTTGAAACATCATTAGAGACAAACCACCTCCTAGAGGGTGCTGAATATTTGCAGCTTCCAAAACTCTGAAGGTGGGCTGATGCAGCAGGACCTCACAACAAGGGGGAGATAAGCAGACACGGAAGAAACACACAGCGAATGGACACAGTAAAACACAAGCAGCAAGGGGGGGATAAATAAATAAATAAATCTTTCCAAAAAAAATAAAACACCAATTTGGTACTGTGCCATTTGACTTTTTATCCTCACTGCGCACACACACACACACATGCACATACATCACCCTTCTCTCCAGCCCCCAAAAATCCTTAAATCATATTGTTGGTGAAATCAAAAGTTAATGCTTAGCATGGTAAATATCCTTCACAGCTGAGTCTTACATTACAATACTGTTTGTAATTGTCTTAAGGTGGTGTCTTAGTCTGCCACAGGGCTGCCAATGCAAAGGACCAGAAATGGATTGGTTTTTATAATGGGAATTTATTAGGGTAAAAGCTTACAGTTCCAAAGCTGTGAAATGTACAAATCAAGCCACCATCAGAGATGCTTTCTCACCTGGCGTGCTGCAACATGATGAAGCAAGATGGTGGGCGATCTCTGCCAAGGTCCCTGCCTTCCCCTCCAGAATCTACTGTCTCCCAGAGCTCAGCCGTGGGCAACCAGGTACAGGGCTTGTCTCTTTCTGGGCCTCCTCTCTCAGGCTGTTGGAGCTTCTCTGCCTTTCTGCAGCTGTAGGCAAACCTGGAGTCCTCTCTCACACGTGGCAGAATCAAATACAGCAGCTTCCTTTTTCTCTCTCTGTGTCTCCATTTTATCAGACCCAGGACAAGGACAGAGTCATGCCTCACTGATGTAGTCCAATCAAAAAGGTTTCATACCCACAGGAATGGATTAGTTCAAAAACTATGTTTTTCTTTTTGGGATTCCTAAAAGAACGTCAAACTGTCACAGGTGGGACAGGGGGGTTGTTCAATAGTCCATGAACCTATCAGTAAGTCCTCCCCCAAGTTATCCAACAGAGCTATGCAGCATTCTTAATAAGATCAATGTAACAATAATTGAGCACTTATTATGTACCAGAAACTGTTGTAAGCACTTTTACATGTATTAAAGCATTTAATCCTCAACTCAATCCCAAGTGGCAGCATTATTATTATTTCCATTTTGCAACAAAGGAAATTTAGGACCACAGAAGTTAAACAACTTGACCACATGGTTAGTAAGTGATGAAATTGAGATTGAAACCTAGGCATTCAGGCTGAGCACTAACCATCACACTAGTCAATAGACAACTAGCCAACCATCTTGCTTTCAATGCCACCTGGTTCTGCTCCAGTCTGGAACGCTCACTTGCCTTTTGAATATTCTGCAGTTATCTACCTGTGACTTCCCTTCACCTTTATCAGGGGAATTCCTTTCACCTGTTGGCCTCTGGTTTCCTGGACCTCAGCATCATCCTCTTTCTCACGCTAGCTGCTCGTTGTAGTAGAACACATTCTCTAGCAAATCCCTGAGAAAAGGAAAGGGAGGTAAAGTTTTCGAGACTTGAATACTTGTAAATATCTTTACATCTGCTTGTAATTTGGCCAGATACAAAGCATTAGGTTGGAAACCACTCTGTCTCCCATTTTTAAAGACATTGATCCATTAAGAAGCATCCTTGAGTATCCATCTGCCCCTTTGCAAGCCTTCAATCACTCCTGTTTTCAGCCTCACCCTTCATCCCTGTTTTCAGAAGTATCCGGTACATTCATTTCCTAAGGCTTTCTGTGGTCCTACAGCAGAAATTGCCTTGCTTCTTGTTGCTCAACCATCTGTAAGTGCTTTGATTTCAGATTTCTCTGCCCTGGCGAGTGTTCCATGTTTTAATATTGCTTAGTTAATAGTGTCATCTTCCCTGGCATTATTTTTATCCATATGGGTTTAAAACCTTTTTATTCCTCAAAGTAGGATTTCCATGTTCAGTTTGCCCTTTTTAATAGAAAGACAATGTAGCAGTTCATGGCCTAGAAGGAAATAGATGATAAACTAACACTGGGTTATGGGGAGGGCAGGAGAGGGAATTTAATGAAATACCTATTTAGGAGGGTATGGACAAAGATTCCATAGTCCTTTGACTAATGACAGCATGGAGCCATTATTATATTTATGCATAAGGAACAAGAGGGAGCAAGGATCAGAAGCCAAGAAAAAGTTGCATGGAGAAAGCTGTTGGACAGAAAATAGGACTCTGTGCTAGACTATAAAAGTGGCCACAATTCTGTGATGTGGTTTTATAGCTCCTTTAACTAAAAGCCAAACTCTTTTCCCCACCTCTTGAATATTGGCCGGTCTTATGTTATATTAGCCCATAGAGTGGGGCAGAAGAGAGGATGAGGCAATTCTGAACCTTGGCTTCAAAATACCTTGTAAGTTTAAGCACACTGCCTCGAAATGCTTGCATGAGAGCAACCCTAGGCTAGCTTGCTGGATGATGACAGACACATACCCCCATCTCTCCTGTTGCCCCAGCTGACAGCCAATCAACTACCTGCCAGATTCAGAAGCAGGGTCATCCAACAGCAGCCAGCACCCAGCTAACCTGCAAACTCACTGCAAACGCATGACACCAGACCAGAAGAGCTAGCCACCTGAGCCCAGCCCAATTTGCCATTTCACAGAGTCATGAGCTAAATAAACAGTTGTTTTTCTAAGTCACTAAGTTGAGGAAGGTTTTTTATACAGTCATAGCTGACCCATATACGCTTTTAATCAAGGGAAATAGCCAATATGTAGTGAGAAGGTAGGGAGGAAGTCACAAGTTACCTTGCCTTACTCATCCTCCCCTTCAGATCCCCCGCTAGTGCCTCCTAGACCCCTAATCCAACCTGAACCTGGAGAGTAAGAGAGCCCATTGATGCGTTCCATAGGAGTCAGTCTCCCAGTGCACAGAGAAGGACGGAGAAGGCTGGAGAGTGGATCTGGACAAACAAATGGGAGCGCTCCACTATATCCACTCATCTATTTTTTTTTTTTAATACAAAGAGTTTCCGGGGATTGTTGGCAAATGTCTGCAGTTACACTGAAGTCACCAGAATCAGAAAACCAGATTTAGGAACAAAGGGTATTTATCTAATAGTGATAGGGAATTGATGGGAAGGAATGTGTTTATTCCAAATATATCAATACCACAACTACTTTCTTGTATAGACCCAGGCCAGAAATTACTCTCATACTGCCTTCTTAACAAATATTTATGATAAATAGTATGCCCAAGGGAGAATTGGTAGGGTCTGCTTAAAAGATTATGTCAGGCCTCAATTAAACAAAAATTCAGCTAACCTAAACAAAATGCAAATAAACAGAATTGCAATCACACTTAATGTTTAAAGAGAGAGGAAAAAAAGTGTGATAATATTAATCAGTTTGGATTAGGTGTGACTGCAAGTGATAGAAAAGCAGAAATAACATGATTTGAATAGCATAGAAATTTCTTTTTCCTCACATAAGTGAAGTCCAGGGATGAGTAGTTCAAGGCTGGGATGAACACAGCACCCAGGCTCATTTTAACTTGTTGCTTTGCCATTCTCGACATGAGGCTTCTACCTCATGGTCCCAGATACCTGGTCAAGCTCCAGCCATCATATTTGCATTCCAGCCAGTAAGAGGGAGAGGAAGGAATAAGAGAAGAGCATATGTGCTCCTTTATGGACACTTCCCTTAAGTTACATACACCATTTCTACTTGTATTTCATTGTTCAGACTCATTAATATAATTGCCCCAACTACAAATAAAACTAGGAAATATAATCTTCATTCCATAAAGCCATGTGCCCAGCTAAAAACTGGAGATCTAGTATAAGGAAGAAGAGAAAAACAGATAATAAAGGACAAACCAGTGAATAGCCTCTACCTCAACTCTCAAAAGCTAATGTTAACTATTCAGCTAAAACTCAACTCCCAAGGTCATGTTATAATCACTGCATATTCTATTTGGTAGTTTACATATTCCAAGTCTACACTAACTGTTCACTGATGATCAAACCAGTGATTCTGAGCCTGTGAATATCCTCAATTATCAAGATCCAATTTTTTGCCTGGTCATCTTCTTTTGCTTTTTTTCTTTTTTTGCCAGGGCTGCCATAAGAAGTACCACAGACTAGTTGCCTTACACACAGAAATTTATTGTCTCACAGTTCTGGAGAATAGAAGTATGGAATCAAGGTGTGGGTGGGGCCATGCTTCCTCTTAAAGGGAAGACCCCACCCCATCCCTCTCCCTTGGCTCCTGGTGGTGGCCAGCGATCCATGGCATTCCTTGGCTTAGGGAAGTGTAACTCAAACTCAGCCTCTATCACATGGCCGTCTCTCTCTCTCTCTCTCTCTCTCTCTCTCTCTCTCTCTGGCTCTGGCTCTCTCTCTCTCTCTCTCTCTCTGCTCTCTCTCTGTCCAAATTTCCTCTTCCTATAAGGATGCCAGTCATATTGGGTTAGGACCCACTCTAATCCTGTTTGGACTCATCATAACTAATAACCTCTTCAAAGATGTAAATTACAAATAAGTTCATATCCACAGCACCAGGATAAGGACTTGAACATATCTTTCTGGGGACACGATTCAATTCATAACCATGATATTGAAATTACTCAAGCAAGAATGTATACAAGAATGGTTTTGTTTGTTTTGTTTTGGATAGAATGGTTTAAAAAGAAGGGCCTTCTATTTAACCTAGTGTAGACATTAGAGCTAAATTTGGCTGCAAGTTATAGACAAGAGACTTAAACTTTGTAGAAATGTATTTCTCTCACACATAAAAGTCTAGCAATATACAGCCCAGGAACGCAAGGATGACTTCATGAAGATATCATGAGAACCCAAGGTCCTTCTTTCTTTTTCTCTGCCATCCTTATCCTGTGGCTTCCACTTACAGTACAAGACATTTACGCGTGTTTTAGTTATCGCATCCACATTCCAACCAGTGGGAGGTAATGTCCCCCCTTAGTGACATTCCGTGGCCAGTGGAGGGTGGTGGGTAAGGAAAAGGCAGGGAGGGGGAACAGATGAAATAGATTCTGAGTTGATGACTGATAAAGCTGAGTAACGTGTACATAGAGATTTATTATATCATTCTATTTGGTATAAGTTTGAAAAGTCTCACATTGAAAAATATCAAATTAGTAAAGTAAAATGCAAAATTTCCATAGGATACTCCCTACAAGTTGCACACGACTTCTGCTTACATGCCAAAAGATAAGTCACATGGCCACATCTGGCTGCAAGAAAGGCTGGAAAATGTAGCCTTTAGTCCTTACCTAAATGTACCAAGTTGAAACTAGATTTTTTTATTGCATAGAAAGAAAGGGGCATCGATATTTAAATGATATAATAACAGCAAAATTGGGGCCAGAGTTCCTGGCTCAGAGTATACACTTGATATATGTTAGCATCCTGTCCATAATGATTTTATGTTTTTTTGTGTGTGATAACATATATACAACATAACACTTCCCATTTTATCACCTTCAAGCATGTTCTTCAGTGGCATTCATTACATTCACAATATAGTGCTAACTTCACCACCATCCATTACAGAAACTTTTCCACCACCCCAAATGGAAACTCTGCACCCATTAAGCATTAACTCCCCATATCCTCCCCCATGACTGGTAGCCTGTACTCTACTTCCTGTCCATATGAATTTGCATATTCTAGTTATTTCATATAAGTGAGCTCCTACAATAGCTCTCCTTTTTTCTTTGGCTTATTTCACTCAACACGATGTCTTCAAGGCTCATCCACGTTGTAGCATGTCTTAGAACTGCCTTCCTTTTTAACGCTGAATGATATTCCATTGCATGTATATACCACAATTTGTTCACCCATCATCAGTTGATGAACACTTGGGTTGTTTCCACCTTTTGGCAATTGTGAATATGCCTCTGTGAACAATGGTGTGCAAAAATCCCTGCTTTCAATTCTTCTGGGCATATATTTACAATTGGAGGAGTGGGATTTCCAGGCCATATGGTTCCCTACTGATTGTGAAGACCAAATGTTTTATCTATATATCACTTTGATCATACAAATTAGTTCACAACTATAGAACAGTACTTATCCTCAGTAAATTAGAAACCTTTCTCCAATAGTAATCCAGAAGATGTTTATCCTCTTGCTGAGTTTTCATTCCTTATCTTTACCGAGCTTCTCAAACTTTGGTGAGCGTAAGAATCTTCTCAGGTGATTGTATAAAGTGAAGATTCCTTGGTCCCACCTCACACCAACTAAACCAGAGATTTTCCAGAGGGTACCCAGAAATCTACATTTTAAAAGCAACTTAAACAAGTAAATCTGAGGCTGTCAGTCTCCAGCAGAGGGTGAAAGAGAAGTGGAGGGCAGCGCATGTCCTGAGGTACCACAAAGACGTCAGTAGGAAAACTAGATTCATTGATCTTTAGATCTGTATTCCTAGGCACAGAGAAACTTTTTGCTATGTATTTATTTATTTCCTAGGAAAATTCTAGCACTGCCTTGGGAGAGAGAGAGTAAACACATAACATTGCCCCTGGGGTGCCATTTCCGCTCTGCTAAAGCACTGGTCTCCAGACCACACTTTAAGAAACATCGCTGGAAAATAAAATAAAAGTATAAATAAAAATATAGTCTAACCTGATCTCATCTAAAACTCACTGTGAACAATCTCTCCATTGACACTGGCTTACGGATTCCTTGATTTTCACAGAAAATGTGGGGTGGGTGGTAGAACGCCACGATGGAAGTAGGAAGTAAAGTGACAACTAGGGGAAAGGGGGAGATTGTAATTTTAAAATTATTGGTGTGCACAAGGAGTCCTTAAGCTCATCGTTTAAAAATAAGGCCATTGACGTTCCCCTTTTACCCCTTCTCGGCAAGGCCAGGTGACAGCAAACCCAGAGGAGCCTCTGACATGGCGTGCCCAACAGCCGCACCCGCTTCCTTTCCGTTTGTGTTTTCATCACTTTGGGGGAAGAAGAAGCTGTCCAACCTGGTGACTCTGAACGGGGTGATCTGCAAACAGCATTTTGCCTCACACTTGAAGTGATTTCTTCCTAAGAAATCATCACTGTTATACTAGCAAAACAATTAGGGAAGCAGCGAGGAGGATTTGATTAATACTGCTTCCAGCTTTTCCCACCTAACAAGAATGTTGTTAGGGCATCTATACCAGGAGAGTCAAGAGGTTTAGATCCCAAATGGGTGTGGCATGCTGATGTCTTTCAATATGTGTGGTGTAGCTGAGTGTGTGTGTGTGTACATTTTAATTGATTATAAATCAAAAGTAATTGGGTGTATTTTCATACATAGTTCCCATACTACTTTGCTGATCTGTTTATTACAAGAGGGTTCATTTTGTTTTCCTTGCAAATGGGTGTTACATGCATACACAGAAAGAAGCTGTTCAGACAAGAAAATGGGTAATCCACGGACTGCCCTACTGCTAAAACCTAGATGCCCACAGTGACATTATCTGGGGGCTGTGAAATATCACCTTGGAGAACTTCTTAGCTACTGAAAATATGTTTTACAAAAAACACAAATATATCTGCACCACTCACATTAGAGAAAATGTTTCAAATAAGATTAAGCATTACTTTTACAAGCAAATTCTAATTGTAAACATCCTTTACCATACTGTCCTTTCCTATTACCTGGAAAAAGTCTATTTTTCAGTGCTCTGTATAGTTTTTTTTGTTTTTTGTTTTTTTTTAAATCGAGAATATAGGGCAATCTATAGGCAAGTTGGCATCAAAATAAGAATATTTACTTTTTTAATGTTCTTTTCTATTTGTGGCTTCAGCATGACACATTTAATTTGCAAAGAATGTAAAGGATTATAAAGAAAAGATAAAAATAACTATAGGAATGAATCCCCAGAATACCAATGCTTGCACAAATGTGACTCTTAATTATGAGCCAGTGCTTAGATATTTATTCAGCACATTATCTAGAGTTGGCTCCATAAACCATAAATTGCAGGACTAAAATATTTGACTGGACTGAGCCACCCTAGTTCCTGCAATGCCAAATCTCACAGCCCCACAAAGTTATCCTTTGTGACCCAGACCACCTGAGAATTTTCCATTCCAATCTGGTTTTCTATTGACACAGAGATTTAGTCTTTTACCATAGCATACATTTATGTTTCGAAGGAAGCCTCAATTTATTTTAATAATTAATAGTGAATAGGATCTGGTTACAGGATTAGATTGCCCAGTCCTTTAAAATAAACTTTAAAGCCCAAGCTTTAAGCCCTAGCTGCTTGCTTTTGGGATCTGAGATTTGTCAGGGCAGGAAGTTTTGCTCTTGCAGGCAGTTTCCAGGAAGCAACTTTCATCTCAAATGCATTCACGGCAGTTCTCTTTGGTGTCATTTCTAGAGCTGGAAGATCGTGGTTTTACAGAACAGATAGAGCAGTGCTCCTGATGAGCTTGCAAAGAGGGTCTTGGTGGGGAGCCTGTTAATGAGGTATCGTCAAAAGCTTAGCCAAGAAAAACCCCACTCCTGGAGTTAGAATTATTTTTTTAGTATATAAATAATGTGCAGAGGTGCTTAAAAATGACGGTGTTTGTTTCAGTTAATGAAAGTTTATGTTTTGGATAAAATCCAAGTAACTTATTAAACAATAGAACTTTCTTTGGTCCTCGGGGAATGACCAAGAAGGGCAGAGAAGCACAAAGCAATTTATGCACATCTCTTGAGGAATAGTTCAGGCAGAGAACGTCCAATCAGACACCTCCCTGCTCCTCCATGAGCTTCCCCCAGATACCTTAGGATTGCTTGATTCTCACAGGGTTTCTCAGTTTCTTGTTCCTGGAAAACCGGAGCATCATTAGCCTATTTTCCTTATCCTTAGAGGTTCTCTTTCTCGATAACAACTTGTTCCACACTCAAGGGCAAGGACACTGGGTGTAGCTGCCAAACGGAAGCAAGGTGACTGCAAATCTAATGCCAAATCTACACAGAGCCAGGCTGATTGGCACGAGGTCACAGGGAAAGCATACGACCCGGAACTGTTAGCCGACATGGGAAAGGAATCCTCCGTGACGTTCTTTACGTGTCTCCTGTTCATTCTCCTTTTTCTCACTTTTGTTCCGAGCAGGAAGTGTGTTTGTCTTGTATTAAAGAGGCTATTGATCATTTTTACCAGGCATGTATTTCATTTTCAAGCCTGTCATCAAGGTAAAGAATGCCATAGAGAACACAACATAAAAATGTTTTGGGATTGCCTATTTTGACACCTCATCTCTATATGAAGGGTCAGAATCTAGTGTTTCTTTGGGAAATGATATAATATTGGGCCATGGGGTATATTATTAAGTATTGACCCCATGAGTCATACCCTCAAGTATCCAAGCACTATGTTGACTTTGGACTTGGCCATTGACTTGCTTTGGCCAATGGGACACCAAGTGTGACACAAGTAGGGCCCGCCAAGCACTCGCATGCTGGGGCTTCCCTCTTGGAGTGCCGCCCTGAGAGTCTCAAGTGCAAGGCCACATAGAGGGAGAGGCCCAGCCATGCCAGCTGTCTCAGCTGAGCAGAGTCCCTAGCTGTCCTGCCGGCTGAATGCACCCACTGGGGTGATCCCCGTGAGGTGTCCATGATGTCAGTCCTTGTCAGTCCCTGCCTGTCCCAGCCAGGCCAAGATAAAGCTGAAAAATACTTGAAACCTATTGTTTCAAGGCCATCCAGGCCCAAAAACAATGAGCACCAAAGCCATGTCATAGATCTCCATTCTTACTTTCTACTCACCTGTAAACCCATTCTTATCTGGCTCCTGCCCCGTCATGACGCCACAGCGGCTGTCCCTAAACATACCAGTGATTATGTCACAAAATTCAAAAATTATATTTGATATGCTTATTTGACTTCCGCTGGCCACTATCTCCTTTTTCTTTTGGTTTAATAATCTGTTTTTTAAAATTAGTTTATAATACCGATTTGGTATTACATACTATCACCCCGTATCCCCACACCCTGTGTTATGGTCTCCCCCCAGTACTGCCTCTCTGCACAGCTTAACAGAAATCTAGCTGAAAAAAATTAATTGTAAATGGCAAAGTCCCAGCCCCAGGATCAGAAAGTAAAGCATAAAAGCATGTACTTGGAGTTAACATATGATAGCTTAATAACCAGTTAGAAGGATACATTTGTACAATGTTTAGAGGGAGGGTGTGTTTTAAGTATTTATTTATAAGAATTCTCAGGTAAAACCATCTAGATCTGGGGTTTTCTTTGTAAAAAAAGTAATGGATTATTTATTATAATTATAAAAATATTAATTTTTATTTCTTCTTGTTCAGTTTTGGCAAGTTATATTTTTCCAAAAACATTATTTTATTTAATTGACAATATTTATTTACATAAAGTTGTTTATAATATCTTCATATTATATCTTTTAGTGACTGTCAAATATGTAAGAAGTCCTTTTTTTCATTCAACATATTAAACAGTTTTCCTTTTTTCCCTTAATTGGTGTTGCCAGCGGCATATCAATTTATTAATATTTTCAAGGAAACAAATTTTTGAAATTAAATTTGTTCCTGCACTCTTTCGTCTGGTTTTGTCTATTTTATTAATTTCTGCCCTTTATTTTAAGGCAGAAATTTTAAATTAAACCCATTCCTTGGGATTAATTTGCTATTTTTTTCTAACTTTCTTGAGATAAGGACATATATAGTTTATTTTCATCCTTTATTTAAAGTCTATATATATATATATATATGTTAAAGCTATATATTCCCCTCTAACAAAATTTTAGCTCTATTCAAACATTTTTATTTCATATTTTCAATCTCTTTCAGTTCAAAATATTTTCTAATTTTCATTGTACAGATTTATTCTTATATGGTATAAGCAACAAGAGTAAAAAATAAATTGGACATCATCAAAATTTAAAATTTTTTCTTCATTAAAAGACATTATCAAGAGAGTGAAAAGACTATCCACAGAACGGAAGAAAAAATTTACAAATTGTATCTCTGATAAGGATATCTGTCCAGAATATATAAAGAACACTTTCAACTCAATAACCAAAACAAACAACACAATTTAAAAATAGGCAAAGGATATTTCTCCAGATAAGAGATACAAATGGTCATCAAGCACATAGGTGTTCAACATCATTAGCCTTTAGAGAAATGCAAATCAAAACCACAATGAGATAGCTATACCATTTACTTTATACCCAATAGGGTGGCTATAATTTTAAAAAAACTGAAAATTGCAAATGTTGACAAGGATGTGAAGAAATTGGAGCCTTCATACATTGCTGGTGGGATTGTAAAATGGTGCAACACTTTGGAAAAGTTTGGCAGTTCCTCAGAAAAAGTAAACATGGATTTACCATACGATCTAGCAATTCCTCTCCTAGGTATATACTCAAGAGAATAGAAAACAGGTGTTCAAATAAATACTTGTACACTAATGTTCATAGCAGCATTATTCATAATAGCAAAAAAAGTGGAAACAATCTAAATGTTTATCAATTGATGACTCGATAAACAAACTGTGGTACAGCAATGCAATGGAATATTATTCAGCCTTTAAAAGTAATGAAGTTCTGGAGATTCAAAGTGTGCATGAGATTTCACACAGGGAAATTCTCCATAGCTAGCTTTGAAGATGGATGAGGCCATGTGGCAAGGAATGTAGGCAGTAGCTGACTGCCATCAAGGAAACAAAAAATGCAGTATCCTACGGCAGAAATGAATTCTGCCAATAACCTGTGTGCCTGAAAGTGGATTTCCCCCCAGAACTTGCAGACAAGAACTCAGCCCAGCTGACACTTTGATTTCTTCATGCTGGTGGCACCCTGAGTGGAGAACCAGCTTATCATGTAGTGTCAGGGCTCCTGACCTACAGAACTGTCAGACCCCCGGGGGGTATGTACCTCTTAGGCACTCGGTAAATGTCTGCAGAAAGGAAGAAGGTGAGACACCTTCTAGATGACCGAAACTCAGGAGAAAAAAAAAGTCCTGAGCCTCGCTCTAAATGCAAACTTAGACAGGACAGGGCGGTCCTTCTACCCCCTTACCAGAGCCTGCTGCTTCTGTGCCCCTCGCTGATGCCACACTTATTTTGGCAAAAGCTACCAGGCCCTCCACTGGGACGCTGCTGCCCTGCCTGGAGCACAGTAATTAAGCAGCATCAGCCAGACTCTTGATCCTAGTTAAGATTTAATGATTAAGAATGAAACAGCCTCCTTTAAAGAAATGAAAAAGCCAATCATCAAATTTATTTGAAAGGGTAAGGGGCCCCACAGAGCCAAAACCATCTTGAGAAAGAAGAATGAAGCTGGAGGACTCACACTTCCTGACTTTAAAGCATATTACAAAGCTATGGTAGTCAAAACAGAATGGTACTGACATAAGGAGAGATATACTGCTCAATAGAATTGAATTGAGAGTTCAGAAATAGACCCTCACATCTATGGTCAATTGATTTCTGGCAAAGCTGCCAAACCCACTCAACTGGAACAGAACAGTCTATTCAACAAATGATGCTGGGAGAACTGGATATCCATATCCAAGAGAATGAAAGAGAACCCCTACCTTACATTTTATACAAAAATTAACTCAAAATGAATTAAATACCTAAATATAAAAGCCAGGACCTTAAACCTTCTAGAAGAAAATGTAGGAAAACATCTTCAAGATCTCGTGGTAGGCAGTAGTTTCTTAAACCTTATACCCAAAGCACAAGCAACAAAGGAAAAAATAGATAAATGGGATCTCTTGAAAATTAAATACTTTTGTGCTTCAAAGGATTCTGTCAAGAAGGTAAATAGGCAGCCTACTCAATGGGAGAAAATATTTGGAAACCACATATCTGATAAGGGTTTAATATCCAGAATATATAAAGAAATCCTACAAGTCAACAATAGACAAACAACCCAATTAAAAATGTACAAAAGACCTGAATAGACACTTTTTCAAAGAGGAAATACAAATGGTTACAAAGCACATGAAAAGATGCTCAGCATCACTAGCTACTTGGGAAATGCAAATCAAAACCACAATGAGATATCATTTCACACTTACTAGAATGGCCACTATTTAAAAAAAAAGAAACAGAAAACTACAACTGTTGGAGAGGATGTAGAGAAACAGAAATGCTTATTCACTGCTGGTGGGTATGTAAAATGGTACAGCCGCCATGGAAGACAGTTGAGCATTTCCTCAGGAAGCTAAGTGGAGAATTGCCGTATGATCTGGCAATCCCGTCACTAGGTATGTATTCAGAACTGAAAGCAGGGACACAAGCAGACATTTGCACACTGATGTTAATAGCAGCACTATTCACAATTGCCAAAGGATGGAAGCAACCCAAGTGTCTATCAACCCATGAATGGACAAACAAACCATGGTATATACATACAATGGAATATTATTCAGCTGTAAGAAGGAATGAAGTCCTATTGCATGCAACAACATGGATGAAACTTGAGGACATTATGTTGAGTGAAGCAAGCCAGACACAAAAGGACAAATACTGTATGATCTCACTAATATGAACTAATTATAATGAGCAAACTCATGGAATTAAAATCTAGAATATAGGTTACCAGTGGATAGAACGAGGGTAGAGAATAGGGAGCCAAAGCTTAATTTGTGCATAATTTTTAATAAGATTGATTATAAATGTTTGGAAGTGGATAGAGATGGTGGTAGGACATCATTAAGAGTATAATTAGCAGCGCTGAATTATGGGTGTGATTGTGGTTGAAAGAGGAAGTTTAGGGTCACGTATGTAACAAGAAGGAAAGCAGAGGATGAAACATGGGACTGTATAACATAGTAAACCCTGTTGTGGATGATGACTGGTTAATATTACAAATATAATAATGTTCTTCCATGAACTAGAACAAATGAACGTCACTATTACAGGTTGTTAATAATGGTGTTGTGGGGAAAAATACACCTAATGCAAACTGGGGATTATACTTAACAGTAATATTGTAATTTTTTTTCACCAATTGTAGCAAAGGTACCACACCAATGCTACATGTCACTAATAGGGGAGAATAAAAGGCAAGGGGTTTTTCATTTTGGAGCAATGAAAATGTTCTAAAATTGATTGTGGTGATGAACGCACAACTCTGAGACTATCCTGAACGCCACTCATTGCACACTTTGGATGGATTTTATGGTGTGTGAATAAAACTGTTTTGTTTTTTTTTTTCGGAATGAAGTACTGGTGCTGGTGTCGTTGTTGAGCTTCTACTTTACATGTATGAGGTCCCAGGTTCAATCCCTGGTACCTCCAGGGGAAAGGAAAAAAAAAAAAAAGATGTGAACTTGTCTTTACTGGGGAGCAGGTGAGCTCAATGGTTGAGCACATGCTTCCCATTTACGAGGTCCTGGGTTCAATCCCTGGTACCTCCTAAAAAAAATAAAATAAAAGTAATGAAGTACTAGTATATGCTATCACATGGATGAACCTTGCACCATTATTCTAAGTGAAAGAAGCTAGACAAAAAAAGGTTACAGATTATATTATTCCATTCATATGAAATGTCCAGAATAAGCAAATCCATAGAGACAGAGAGCAGACTAGTGGTTGCCAGGGACAGGGGAGAAAGGATTGGGAAGTAACTGTTCTTGGATATGAGGGTTCTTTGTAAGATGATGAAGATGTTCTGGAATTAGAGAGCGGTAATTGTTGAACAACATTGTGAATGTACTAGAAGCCACTAAATTGTACACTTTGATATGTTTACCTCAACAAAAAGTATAAAATAAAAGGATTATTTTCTGTTTATGTTATAAACATCTAATTTAATAAAACTATAGTCAAAGACTGTGGTTTCAGGGATATGCAGTGTTTTAGTTTGCTACAGGCAGCCAATGCAAAATACCAGAAATGGCTTGGCTTTTATCATTGGAATTTATTAGGGTACAAGCTTATAGTTCTGAAGCTGTGAAAAAATCTAAATCAAGGCATCATCAGAGATGCTGTCCCACCAAAGCTCGGCTGCTGGCGATCCTGGACTCCTGCCACATGGCAAGGCAAAATGGCCACCGGTCTCTGCCTTCTCCTCCAGGCTCACATTCCTCCCAAGCTCAGCCGTGGGTGATCAGGCGTATGATTCGTCTCTCCCCTCTTCAGCTTCGACTGCTCTCTGGCCTCTCTCGCAGCCTCTCGGGGTTCTCTGTCTGTCTATGGCTGCAGGCAATCCTGGAGCCCTCCCTCACGTGGCAGGGTAAAATGGCAGCTCTCTTTCCTTGTGTGTCTCTGCTTTCAGTCCTGCATTTATAGAAGATTCCAGCAAGAGGGCCGAGCCCCACCCTGAGTCACGCCTCACTGAAGTACCCCAATCAAAGGACCCCACCTGAATTCAATCCAATCCAAGTTTCCCTCGCCCACAGGAACTCCAAGAACATGATCTTTTCTGGAATTCACAAAAAGCTTCAAATTGTCACATGGAGTCAATGAAATTTGTTGAGACTTTCTTCGTGGCCTAGTACAAAGACAATTTTTATAGATAATTTCATGTGTACTAAGGAATGCATACTTTCTAATTATTGAGAGCAGGGTTCTATGTATGCCCAAAATATAAAGCTTGTTGATTATGTTGTTGAAATATTTTACTTCTGTACTGATTTTTTCAGTTTGATCCATCAATAAAGGAAAAGGCAAGTTGTAGTTTCCCATTCTGGTAGTGGATTCATCAATTTCTCTCTGAAGTTCCATCAATTTTTGCTTTCTATATTTTAGGTTATGTTATTAATTAGAAGCAAATTTAGAATTGTTATAATTTCCTGATAAAGTAACTTTTATCATGATGTAATGACCTCCATTATTCCAAGTACGACTTTTTGTCCAAAAGTCAATTTTGTCCCAAAGTCAGTTTTATTTCCATTAGTTTGGATTTATCTAGTGTTGGATATTTTTTCCCTTCCCTTTATTTTCAACTTGTTCACATCTCTACATTTCAAGTTGTCTTTTTAAAAAATCAGATGGCAGCATTTGTTATTGTTTTTAAACCAATCTGACAAACTGTATTTAATCATCAAATTCAGTCCCTTTAAAATTTCCTATCATGGATCTATTTGGATTTGTTTTAGTCACTTTTTTTTTTTTTTTTTTTTTTTTTTTTTTTTTTTTTTTTTTTTTTTTTTTTTTTTTTTTTTTTTTTTTTTTTTTTTTTTTTTTTTTTTTTTTTTTGCTTTTAATTTGTTCTGTTCTTATCCCCCCTTTTTATTGAATTTTTGTTTGAATGATTTTCTTATTTCATTTCTTTCTCTCTACTTGTTTGGAAATTATGTACTCTATATCTATTGCTTTAGAGGTTATCTGAAATTTAGCATGTAGATTTTTAAAATCTAAATTTAAGTGTTCTCCTCACTCTGATCAATTCATGAACTCTTAAAACATTTTACCTCTGATCACCCCAATTCTGCCTTACACACTATTGCTCTCCAGTATTTTAATTGCATCTTTGCTAATCATAACAAGTTACTCACCATCATTACAATAAACATTTTTTATCTATCTACATGTTTACAAATTTCTTTGCTTACAATTCCATTTTCCATCTCAGACTTTCCTCCCAGAATAATTTTCCTTCTTCCCAAAATATATCTTTCAAAAGTTTATTTAGTATAGATCTGTTTGTAATTAACACTCTATTTAACAAAAATTTACTTGCATGCAAATGTTTTTTAATTACTCTTCTTCTTGAGATGGATACAATTCTAGATTTCTCCCAGAATTTGATATGTATTATATCAATATATATATAGTTATCCTGGCTTCTATTTTTTTCTGTTAAAAAAGCCTGTTCTCAATTTGGCAAAAGCTTGAGGAGATGCCATGATCTGTCTTTTCTACAGGCTGCTTCTTTGATCTCTTTGTCATTGATGTTCTACAGTTTCTATAAGCTATTACTAGGGGTGGATTTCCTTTCACTTTATTCTGCATGGTAATTATTGTTCTTCCTAGATCTGTGGCTTTATGTCTCTCACCAGTTCTAGAAAATTCTTGTACACTATGTTTATAATATGGCCTCTCCTCCAGTGTCTTTATTTTCTCTTCCTAGGGCTCCAATTAGATGAATGTTAGATCTTCTCATTCCATTTCCCATATTGACTACCCTGTATTTCATATTTTCTACCTCAGCTTTCTGTGTGGCAATCTAAAAAATACTTCAGTTCTATCTTCCAGTTCACTAGTCCTCTCTTGAGCTGCATCTGCTCTGAGATTTAACCCACATCTTAAGTATTCTCTTTTTTTCATAATTGACAATTACACTTTATTTTAAATTTTTATTTGGTTCTTTTAAATATATATGTGGTTACTCATATGCTGTTACGGTCCTTGTCTTTTTGTGATTTTTTTTTTTTTATTTCTTTAAACATTGTACACATTGTGTGGTAGACAGAATAATGCCTTCCCCCCCCTCCCCCCTGCAAGAGGTACACATTCTAATCCCCAGAAACTGTGAATAGGTTTCCTTACATGTCAAAAGGGACTTTTGAAGATGTGATAAAGGATCTTGAAATGGGAAAATTATCCTGGATTATCTGGGTGGGCCCTATATACTCACCAGGGTCCTTATAAGAGGAAGGCAAGAGGGTCAAAGTCCAAAAGGGGATAAGACAGTGGAACTAGAACTTGAAGTGATATGTTCTGAAGGAATGCAGGTGACTCTAGAAGCTTGGAAAGGCTACAGCTTGACAAACACCTTGATTTCAGACTTCTGATCTCCAAGAACTGTGAAATAATACGTTTGTGTTGCTTTAAGCCACTGATCTTATGGCAATTTGTTGCAACAGCAAAAGGAAACTAATAGACATAGCTACCTTATAGCCATAGTCAATAGTTCCATCATCTGAAAGCCTTAAGGAGCTCAATCTGCTGTTCTCTCTCACTCAAGACGATTTGTGAAATCATTTGAGCTGATTTTAACCTGTGGAAAACCTTGGAGACTAATTGAGAATATGTCCTTCCAGAGTATTTGTTTTTGCTTCTGCTAGAAGCCAAGGGGTTTTACCTACCTGGGATCCCTCCAGACCATTCTCAGGCTCACAGGTTAAATCTGAGAGTCTTGAGTCAGCTCTCTCACTTTGTCAACCTGCCCAGGGCACTTTTTCTATAGTTGAAGAGGTATATTCACATGTCCTCAAAGAAACAGGGCCACAGAGGAAATTTACATGCTTTGTATGAAAGCTCTGTAAGGGATCTCTTCAAATGTGCTCATTATTCACAGTTTTAGTTTCAGCTTATATTTTTCCTTCTTTTTCTTCCTTGCCTCTTGAAGATTTCCTTATTTCATGAGCACCCAACTATGCAATAAAAACCTCTTTTAATTAAGATTCCCACTTTTTTTATTTGAAGAAATTCCTTTCCTATAATATCTAATATGTCAAATTTACTGACATATAAGTTCTATTCCATCCTTCATAACTTTTTTCTTGACTTCCAGCACACTTTCCTGGTTTTCCTTATACCTCTCTGGCGATTCGTACTCTGCCTGCTTTTCACACTTATTTTCCTCTGTTTGGCCACAAAATTTTTGGAGTTTCTCAAAGATATGTCATAGAAGTTCTTTCTTTCCCCAATATTCTTTTTCCCTAAATGGTCTCATCCACTCAGCTACAGTGGACTTTTCTCTTATTTTGAGTATTAGTATCCAATATCAACATGTTAGTCACCAAAAAAAAATGCAAATAGTCAAAATTACCCAAGAAAATCCCTCAGGTGTGGCCATATTTGAGAGTGACATACCATCTCTCAATAAATTCAACCCAATTTTTTTCAGGAATTGAAAGATTGCTAATTTTCTAGTTGATCTCCAGAAGAAGTTGGCTTGTATTTTTAGGTGTTGTATTATGCTTGTATTTTTAGGTGTTGTGTTATGTGCTATGTCTTTAAATATTAGAATCATATTCAACTTAGTGTAATACTCACACTGGAACTTACACTCACACTGGAAATATATGAGAATGGATGCTGAAGACATTGGGTCACTGGATGAATGAAATAATTTTAGATTGGGCTAAAGATTTCAAAAGGGGTGCTCTTACCAGATACTCTGGAGTCATTGTGTCCCCTCAAGCATTTGAAGTGATTCTAGTTGTTAGTTCAGTTGATTGAAATATAGACTCAGTATGGTCCACATTAAATAACATTGAGATGCTAGAAATTCCTAGTAATGATGGAGAGGAAAGAGATAGAAATATGGGAGTGAATTTATCAAACGTGACTTGCTTATTCATCCCCTCAGCACATTTATTAGAAGGTCCAGAGGGCTCTCTTTTTACCACAACCCAGAGAAATACATTGGTGAGGAACCTCTGGCATTCTTGGGAAATTCTGTGTTGGCCATACTTTGTTGTCCAGAGATGTGGTTGAAAGATGTTGCTATTGAATGGGCTCTCTTTTTTTCCATGGAGATAATGAAATTGAGGCAGGGCAATTTCATCACAACTTCACTGACATAGTTCCCATAATAGGCAGCAAGGCTTGGGAGTAATCATAATGGTTTGACAAGAGGTATCTTTAGTGGCAGAAAACAGTGGTCATGAGGTCTCCGGAGCCGAAATAAATAGCCTGCCTTCTAAGGTCCTAATTTATTTTTATAACAAAAAATATCTCTAGAGCAGGCAAATAAAGGGCTGATTTGTGTCCCTCACCTAATTCCAGAGCTGATCATTTCAACGAGGCCCACAAATAAAGAGAAGACTCTCTGCCACTGAGGTAGGCCCATGCAATATTTCAATATATGTTTCATAAAGAATCTACCTGACCTTCCCCAAAGGGACCTGCTGCCACTTACTACCATGTGCCCAGGAGAAAAGGGAACAACCAGTCCTGTCAGGGGTCATTGGACTCTGGCTCTGAGCTAATGTTCACCTTTCCAGAATGCATCCAAGGAACACAAGAGCTTATGTAGGTTGGGTGATAAATTTTGGTCCCAGTCTACCACACAACAGGTCCAGTAGGTCTGCAAAGCTGTCCTTTGGTTATTTCTCCCAGAATAGCTAAACCTAAGGTTGAAATAGGTATGCTCATCAACGAACAAAACACTTGTGTTGGCTCCCTGGCCTGTGGCATGAGGGCTAGTGCACAGAGAGAGCTTAAAAGACACCCCTAGAGTCTCACTTCTCTATCACAGTAGTAAACCAGAAATAAAACCACTTCTCTGGGGAACTGCAGAGATTAGTGCCACCATCTAAAACTTGTAAGATACAGGGGTGATGAGTCTTAGCATCCCCATTTGTTCTCTGGTTTGACTCATGCAAAAGGCAGATGGGTCTTGAAGGACAGTAAATTATCATAAACTTAATCATAAAATTAATCTGTTTTTCCAGATGTGGTCTTTTTACAGGAGCAAATCAACACACACCAGAGCACCTGGTATGCAGTGACTGATCTGGAAAATGCTTTATTTTCCTAAAGCATGAAATCACCAGACATCATGTAGTTTCACTTTTTGGATCTGAAGTACATGTTTACTTTCTTGTTTCAGAGTCACAACAATTATCCAACATTGTGCCATAATTAGAGTCACGGGAACAGTGATTGTCTCACTGACTCATAGAACATCATGCTGGTTCACTTGAGTGATGACATCATACCGATAGGACCTGGTGAGCAAGAAGTCACAGGTATCCTAATATGCCTTGGTAAGACATATTAGAGACAAAGGATGGGCAATAAACTCCAAGAAAATTAAACTCGATGAAGTCTCTAGAAGTCCAGGAGTCTCTACCGGATACCGCCTCCAAGGTGAAAGACACTTCACTCCACCTTGCACCCCCACCACTACAAAAGAGACCCAGAACTTGGATAACTTTTTTTATATTTTTAAAGAACAACACATGGCAGGTTTAGGTGTGCTGCTCTCACTCATTTACCAAGTAACCTATGAGGATGGAATTTTTTACTGGGGTCCAAAATAAGAAAAAGTCTCTAGTCCAGACTGCCAGCACCTTTGACCCTGGGTCCTTAGAGCCCAGAGGATTTAATGATACTTGGAGCACTTTGGGCAAATTGGAATTCTGTGGCTAACGCTATTCTGTGAAAAGCTCCACAATGATTTTTGGGTAAAAGTGATACTAATATCTATTGCGAAGTTAAACACACTTAATCACGATGATAGAATTAGAGTCCATTTCATACAAATCAGCAGGTCCCTATTATAATGTGACATAATTTAATATTTTTAAATTACTTTCTGAACCATCCATGACAAATCTCATTCATGCAGAAGCTGAAGATAGTCTAGGTCAATGGCAGGAAATGTTGACTTATAGGATAGCTGCAGTAAGTACACAAAACTAAGCCGCACCAAAAGTGGACATGCTTCATTAAGCGATCCATGAGCTATCACAAAGAGTGTTGGGAGAACTCTTTAACGTGACTCAAGACTTTTCCTCTCACAAACTAGGGGATTTAGTAATATCGACAGCCCAAAGCAAAGTCAAAAAACCCTCGAAGTTTTGATGGTAGCCCTCTAAGAAAAAGACAACATGAAGAAATGCATTGAGAGATGTAATATCTGCAGTCAGCCTACAGTTTTATTCTCTGCGAAGCTCTTTTTGTCACGGATGGAAGTAAAATGACTTGTCTCAAGATCAAGACTTAGTAGTCACAATTAAATTATTTCTGTGCTTCTTAATACTGTCAGTCTTACATTCATCCATTGTACTTCCTAAATCAGATGAAGCTCAAAAAGTGTCAAATACAAACTGGTGTTCCTAAATACAATCTGTTTTATTAAAACAACCAGAAGAGAGAATTTTCTACAGTCTTTTCACGATGTGATTTCCATAATGATAATAACAGCAAATTACAAGAATGAGAAAAATTAATTTTGATACCGGTAGTGCCTTCAATGAGATTAATCTCCTTCCCCTAATGCAAAATGATCATGAAGGAATTGGATGGGAATATTAATGGGGAGCACAGAAGCACAGCTGATGAACCTGATGAAACCACTAGTAATGGGTGGCAGGAAGAGAGCACTGAATCCAGAAGCCAAGAAACCTGGCTTAGAGTCCTAGCTCGGCCCTAGTCTTGAAGTGGGGCCTTGAGCAAATATCAACGTTAACCGGTAACATGTGGTAGGTTGTGATCACCCCTTGGTGATTTTTTTTATCTGCTCCTGGCAAAGCCACACCAGAGTTTCTGAACACTTGGTAGAAGGCTGCGGTTAATTCTAGATCTCTGGGGAAAAAGTGCTCGTTAGTCTCACTTTTCCTACAACCTACTTCCACCTTCCTCAGATACCAGCTACCCCCACCCTAACCTGCTTGGCTTTCCATCTTTGCTTCCCTCCTCTTTTTTAATTTTCCAATTTTGAATTTGGTAGTCTACTGCTATACTGCTTACCAAGCTTCTGACACTGCCTTCAATGGTAATAGTAATGAAAATAAGAATAATATATTAATAGCAACAAACTTTTATTCAATCCTTACAATGTTATAGGCACTGTGTTAAATACCTTGCAATCCTTATCTCACTTAATGCCAACTAAAGCCATGTGAGGGAGACATGGTTATTATCCCCTTTATATAACTAAAGAAACTGAGACATAAGGGGAGTAGGTAAATTAATTTTTTAAAAAACAATCTATTTAACAATAGCAAAGCTAGAGCTTTTGTTTGTTTGTTTTTTATAGTATTTGTTTGAATCAGGATCCAAATGAGGACTAAACATTCCAATTGGTTGACATGTCTTGGCTCTTTGATCTCTTTTAGTCTATAGGATTCTACTTCTTTCTCTTTTGTTCCCCTTGTAATTTATTTGTAAGGAAACCAAGTTATTTGTCCTGTACATTTTCTAATAGTGTAGATTCCACTGATTATGTCTCCATGCTATTGTTGTTCATGTTCCTTTGTTCTGTGTATTTCCTGTATTGCTGGGTACATCTGGAGGGTTGATCAGACTCAGGCTTGATTGTGTATCAAGACTACTTCATAAGCAGGAGTGTGCTCTTGCATTAGGTGGTACCTAATGCCTGATTCTCTCTTTCTAGAATGTTAGCAGCCACTGATGTTCAATGCCTAGATCCATTAGCATATCAGGGATTGACAAATGTTGATATTCTAATTGCATCATTCCTTCTTTATTAGCTGAAATACTTTCATAAAGATTAATTTCTCCAAATCTACATTTCAACTATCCAATGATATAGTTCATAGGAATGGCAAGAAACATGCTTGATTCTTTCCCTTTAGAAACCAGTTTTCAAAAAGATAAGTGGATTCCACGGCATCCTTCATGATAAAGTTATATTTGCTTTTTCAGGACCATTAAAACTTCGTGGATTTAATTGAATTTGTATTTAAATTCATTGCAGTTATCCTTATTGGTGGTTCAAACTCAAGGTATCTCCTGAAACCTTTTGACAAAATCCTAGTGGTTTTTGATAGCTTCTTTGCTATCTGGTACAAGATATTCCCGGTTAATCTTGTACTTTTCCTTTCCCAGACTTGGAATCAGCCATATTCCCAAGAATCTCTGGTTCCCTTTAATGGAAAATGATCATTTCAAGAAATCAGTCTACACATTGCTACTATACTGACCATCCTTTCTAGGCCCCTTTCATGGACAGAATTAAGAAAAAAGTTTGAAGGCAAAATAGATCATGAGTTTATCCTCATTTCAATTCCTCATCAAATTCAGAACTCACAGTTCTTACTTAATCTTTCCTAATTCACATCTCTGACTCCTTTCCCCCTCATGAAGAATTTCAGTTCTCCACGACACCAGGAATAATAGAATTAGATTACCACACAATTATTCACTTGCTTTACTCCTCAATGTACAGTCAATATTCACAAGAATGACAGTACTATGACTGTCACCAGTGATATGATTAATATAATCAGTGTAAGACTTTAGTCCCTAGAGTATATGCCATTAGGATTGTAGAGTCAAATCACTGTGCTTTAAAGAAACTTGGGAGAGAGTTAGAATTTTAACTCGGGCAGTGTGACTCAGAACTTGGCGATGAACCACTACTCCTACACATTCTGTAACCCATGAGCTAGAACCTGCAATCCCCACCCCCTTTGGGGCAGGTGATCTGTGCTTTTAGACAGAACAACCTCAGAGATCCCTCCAACTTCTAACATTTTATAACCACAACAAGTTCAGCACCCACAAAAAGTGTGCAGATGGCAGATCTGTGTGGTGAAGGACATAACATTTAAAGAAAGTAATTACTTTAATGATGTAAATTGGGTATTAGCACCAAAGATTTCTCAAAAATGATGGTTTCACCTGTTTTCCAAAGAAACAAATTGATTCATGCAAAAATGCTGGTCTTCAAAAAAGCCATGGAGGTCTGTATAACACAGGGAATCTAGTGGTGGAAGATGGATTGTGGTTAACAGGACAAATATGAGAATGTTCTCTCATGAACTATGACAATTGTATAATTCTAATATGGGGTGTCAAAAATCAAGTGGGTTGGGGGAAAAATACACCAAATGTGAGCTATGGGCTATCGTTAGTAGTAATATTTTGACGACGCTATTATATAGTTTGTAACAAAAGTTTCACAACAATGCAAGGTGGTGGTGGTGGGGTGATGTATGGGAGCCCTGTATGATGCAATGCATGTTTGTCTTATAAGTTCACAACTTTTACCATACACTTACCTTTTATGTATGGTCATGTATGAATGATATACTTCAATAAAATTTTATTCAAACAAACAAAAAGCCATGTAG
>JAQZBX010018041.1:9798-35091 GCA_029593785.1 Cabassous unicinctus | reverse complement strand
GAAGATGCAAATAAATACAATCAGAAATGAAAGGGGGGAAGTTACAAATGACTCTACAGAAATAAAAAGAATCATAAGAGGATATCATAAGAAACTATATGTCAACAAACTAGACAATCTAGATGAAATGGACAAATTCCTAGAAATGCAAAATCAGCATACACTGATGCTGCAAGAAATACAAGAGCTTAACAAACCAATCACATTTAAGGAGATTGAATCCATCATCAAAAATCTCCCAGTAAAGAAAAGTCCAGGACCAGTTGGCTTCACAGTTGAATTCTAGCAAGCATTTCTAAAAGAATTAACACCAATCCTGTTTAAACTCTTCCAAAAAAGTGAAGAGTAGAGAAAATTACCCAACACATTTTATGAGGCCAACATCACCCTAATATCAAAGCCAGATAAAGATTCTACAAGAAAAGAAAATTACAGACCAATCTCTCTATGAACATAGAGGCAAAAATTCTCAACAACATACTTGCAAATCAAATCCAACAGCATATCAAAAGACTTATATATCACGACCAAGTGGGATTTATTCCTGGTATGCAAAGCTGGTTTCACGTAAGAAAATCAATCAATGTAATACACCACATTAAAAAATTAAAGGAAAAAAACCACATGATCATCTCAATAGATGCAGAAAAGGCATTTGACAAATCAATACTGCCCCGGATGCGTCAGTCACTCAAGCCTTGCGAGGTCTCACAGCCTTATCTAAAGAGTTAACCAAAAATTCTGGAGTAGACACTGACCTATGGACCAGTTGGTTTGATTCCCTCTTTTCTGGGCCTTAGTCTCAAATTATAACTAGAATAGTTGGGATTTTTGGTATATTCATTATCTTACCCCTCTTAGTCCCTTGTTTTATCTCTCTAATCCAATGAACCATTCAAAAAATGTATACAGTTCCACTAGAGAAGAACAGCCAATTTGAACTCATGATGCTAATTAAACAAGCACCCACCAATTACTTAAATCTAGAGGAAATGGCTGAATATGCATATAATGAGTGGTGTGAGAAAAGCCCAATAAACTCTAAAAAGAAGAGGAGGAATTGAGGGAAATAGAACAAAGGTGGTCTCTTCTCAAACTGAATTCCCTTCTCCCTGTCTGCCTCACCCTCCCACATTCCTGTCTGGGTCCTATCAAACTCTCCCACATTCTTGCTCAAATTCTTATCACAACAAGTTAAACCCCACATGCCTACACTCCCCACCTGTAGCTCATCTCCCTGAAACCCACGTCTGTAAGGATGTTGCTCCATGATTGGGCTAGATTTTGTGCTTAAGATTGTAAGCCCTTAGTCCCAGGCCAATAGGGAAATGGGTGAGGCAGGGAGGGATGGAACTGGGACATTGCATCAGGGTCAACATATATTCTTTGTTCTCACACTGAGCACGCACGCTTGCACGCTTCCATTAGCCTAGGCATGTGACTTTTCTCATGAGTAAGAAATAAATTACTTCTGCCTCTAGTCCAACTCTCTGTCTTCAAAACTTTTGAGTAGGTAGTCGCCATCCCACTCACTGTGTTATTCGGTCCTCTGCTTTGTACAATCCAACCAAAGTGTAGCCTCAATGGCCCCCAGTTTCATCACAGAGTTGTGCTGTCATCTGGCCATTATACATCTTGCCATAACCTACAAAATTTTGCAGGAGAGAGCTTAAACTACAATGTAAATTATAATCCATGCTTAGTGGAAATGCTCCAAAATGTGTTCATTAATTGTAACAAATGTACCATACAAATGAAGGATGTTGTTAACGTGGGAAAATGTGGGGGGTGTAGGGAGCAGGCTGTGAGAGTTCATTGGTTAAAACATCTCTGAAGTAATTCCAGGTTTGCTTTACTGCACAGGCAGAAAACGCTGCTATCAGTTCCTGCTGAAAACAGCACGAACATTCTTACTATTGCTACTTTCTGCTTCTCTATTATTCCTGGGCCAGTCCACAATTACTGAGAAGTTATCTACAACCCCATATATACACTATGCCTACCTGAACCCCTGCACATACACACTGACCTTGTGCTTTGTGAAAAGAAAATAAAAGCTTTGACTGGAATCAACAAAGGAGAATAGCTACTTTAGCAGTTCTCCCCCTTGCCTCTCTCAGCCTCAGTGTTCAGAGTAACTCTTTGCACTGTCGCAGGCTCTGCTGGACAGGTCCCCGCAAGACTTTGCAGTACAGATTCCTGCAGTGGGGCATATGGGAATCCCTTCTAATTTTTTTGTAACATTTATGTAATCTAATTTTCTTTTTAAAAAAATAAAAAAATATGGTTTATAAAATACATATAAACAGAATTACCCAAGAACATAAAGGCACACAAAAATATTAGCCATATTTATTATTTTAAAAGGGTTTTACATAAAGTTTTCTAAAAATTTAGCATTCTACATTCTGAAATGGACTGAGCAGATGATAACAAACTTTTAACTGGGATCGCTAGGCATAAGACTCAGCCCAAACGTCAGACTTCAAAGGGTCTGATTCAACCATCTCAGTCCCTGATAAAATTAAGGCAATCTAGGTGTGATAGAGGCCCTAAACTGAAATTTAATGTATTAAAATTTTAGAAGTATTGGTAAGTATGTGGTGGTAACAAAATTTTCATTCACAAGTAGCAAAAGTAAGTGTGTACAAGCACTTTGTTATTATTATTTTTAATAATTTTTTATTTTTTATTTTTATTTTTTAGAAGATACTTAGATGACATAAATGTTACACAAAAAATATAGGGATTCCCATGTGCCCCACTCCCCACACCTCCCACACCCTCCCATATAAACATCCTTCATTAGTGTGGCACATTAATTGCAATTGATAAATACATCCTGGGGCTTTGCCATTAAGCATGGACCATAGTTCACATTGTAGTCTACACTCTTTCCCACAGAGTTCTGCATGTTATGTGAGGATATAAAATGGCCTATAGCTGTCATTGCAGTGTCATTCAGGGCAATTCTCAAGTCCCAAAAACCCATATTACAAATGTTTTTCCCTCTCCCTGCTTCCAGAGCCTCCAGTGGCCACAGTTTCCACATCAATGTTGTAATTTCTTCCATTGCTGGAATCACAATATTTCTATAGTACAATACTAGTAGTCCACTCTAGTCCATAGTTCTTTCCCCAATCCTGAGGATTCTGGGATGGTGATGTCCACTCCACCTCTAATTGAGAGGGGGCTTATATCCCATTTGGAAGATGGATGGGGCTATCTTGCTTGTAGTTGCAGATTATCTCTATTCCTTGGGATGGTTATTGTCCATCATCATCTCCTTGTTAGTTGGTGAGTCCAATGAGCTGTAGAGTAGCTGTTGCAACTCCACTGAGGTTCTGGGCCCAGCTGGCACATGGACAGCCCAAAGACTCCAGTCTCTTGGATGTACACCTGCAAACTCAAGCCCCAAGTATAGGTTTAAATACAAGGGACAGATGAGCCATGTGTAGAGAAGACATAATTCTGAGAGTGACACAATTCTGACACTCTCAGGAGGACAAACTCCAAAGTAGGGCCCACCGACAAGGCACCAAACTCCAGAGCTATCTGCCCTGACCATAGGACCTGGGTGTCCCCAGAGGCCTCAGGAGCCCTACTGTTTGAGGTAGCATCCACTCTGGCAGTCTATGAGATTCTGCTGAAATGTGCATAAGCGTTACCTCTGGGATGATCTCCTGACTCACTTTGATGTCTCTTAGCCATATAAACTCATTTGTCTTTACCTATTCCCCCTTTTATTCATGGCCTTTTACCAGTTGCATTGCTAGTTGGTGCTGGTAGTAACCCCTCGGTGCCAGGGAGGTTCATCCCCAGGAGTCATGTCCCATGCCAGGGGGAAGGTAATGCATTTATATGCTGAGTTTGGATTAGAGAGAGGGCACATTTGAGCAACAAGGAGGCTCTCAGGAAACAACCCTTAGGCACCGCATAACAATAGGCTAAGTTTCAATTTCAAGAGCACAGGCTTATAAGCATTGTCATCAATATCAAGGGCCCATCAGTGGATCATCCTCCTTCACCAGTCATTGCCCTTGCACTTGGGGGACTGTTGCTGCTCCATTAGAGAATGTGGCAGAGCTTTCCAGGATGGGAATTCAATATTCTCTCAGTTATTGTGTGAGTCTCCACCCACTGTGAAAATGCCCCTGAACATTTGAACATTTTTATATATGTTATATGTATGCCCAGGTGAACTTCCTCCCATGTATCCCCCATCACTGACATCCCACAACAATGATCCTCCCCTGCCCCAGTTGTAACCCTTCTGTGATCCAAAGTTCTTCAAAAATGAAGCCATTAAAATAGCCAAATACAATTAATAGGAAAATGAAATAATAATGATAAGTTTAAGTATAAGAAATAAAATACATATTAAAAAAAAAAACTAATAAAAAATAAAATTTAAAGATTGGGCTATTAAAAAATAATGAAAAATATTTTTTTAAATTTTTTTTGGCATTTTGCCTTTCATCACTGTAATATCTGTTGTCCTGTCTGTACAGTGGCATTTTCTTCCATTTATTCTCCAGTGTCTTACTGTTTTTCTTTGTGTTTTCAAAGAAGTTTTAGGTCACAGTAAAGTCACATATATAATATAGGGAGGTGGGAGCATGGATGGCTCTTAATAGGGGAGGACAACCCAGTGTGTCAAGACATCAATTTTGTTGCATGTAACTATGAATCTTGTCATCCAAGGAGTGAAGCCAGGGGATCACTGTGGGCCCTGAGGGGAGGGGAGGGAGGAATAGAATAGATGGAACAGGGGGTATTTAGTGGGCAGTGGAAGTATTCTACATGATCTTACAATGATGGACACAGGCCATCTTAAATATCATCAAAATTTATAAAAGTGTACAGTCTAAAACGTAAACCATAATATAAACCATTGACCATGTTTAGTAGCTATGTTTCACTATGTGTATACCAGATATAACAAAGGTACCATGCTCATATAAAAGGGTGTTAATATGGGAAGAAAGAAAAGGGGAGCATGTTGAGTATATCAGAGTGAGTCCCCTGTATTCTGTATGTGACAGGCACCTTAAAATACTGCTTTCCATTATCAACTAACTTTGAAGATACACATATTCTATGACCCAGTTATTCTACTCCAGTTTATATAATCATCAGAAATATAAACCTATGGACAAGGGCATTTACATTTCTTGTATAAGGGTGGCCGTGGGGCTCAGGGCTCACCTGTTGGGCTGGGGCAGAAGGCTGCGGTGTGGTCTGGTCCCCAGCACATGAACCTGGCTGAGTCCTGGGCCCTTGATGGTGGTAGTGCCTGGAGCGGCCCTGACAGGAGCAGTAGCGGCCTGGTACAGCAGTCACATGAAAGTTACAGCACCGGGGGGCAGTGTCACAGTTTAGCACAGAAAAGCGTTAACTCTGGACAGATGGTAGGGAAAGTTTGTCTTTCGAAACAGCACTTCCTGCAATTTTCTGCATTGAAATATAAAGGAGAATATTATATGGCACCAAGAGACTTCCTCTTTTTAGCAAAGTTTGAGCAAGTGTAACGTAAAAGTTCCGTCAGGAAGCTGACAAAAAATGATATCAAGGATGTCCTGGCAGGAATCCAAAGAGCTTGTTGTGGATCAACCCTTTTTAGAGACCTTGGTGATAAAGAGCTGATTTCATACACTGAGTGTCTTTTCTTGCTTACAATCCTCACTAAACCCCACAATGGGTTTCATGTTGCTTTTATTTTTTTTAATTATTATTTTTTATTTTTTTAAAAAGATGCTTAGATTACATAAATGTTTCACGAAAAATATAGGGATTCCCATGTGCCTCATCTCCCACAACCTCCCACATAAACATCCTTCATTAGTGTGGCACATCACCTGCAATGGATATACATATCCTGCGGCTTTGCCATTAAGCTTGGACCATAGTTCACATTGTAGACCACACTCTCTCCCACAGAGTTCTGCATGTTATATGATGATATAAAATGCCCTATATCTGTCATTGCAATGTCACTCAGGACAATTCCCAAGTCCTGAAAAAGCCCCTGTATTAAAATTGCTTTTCCCTCGCCCTGCCCCCAGATCCTCCAGTGGCCACTGGCTCCACATCAGTGTTGTAATTTCTTCCATTGCTTGAATCATAATATGTTTATTATAGAATACCAGTAAGTACACCCTAGTCCATAGCTCTTCCCCCAATCATGAGGAGTCTGTGATGGTGATGGCCACTCCCCATCCAATTGAGAGAGGGCTTAAATCCCATGGATAAGATGGATGGGATTATCCTGCCTACAGCTGCAGACTCTCTCCATTCCCTGGGATGGCCGTGGTCCATCATCATCATCTCGCCGCCAGGTGTCCTGAGTGAATCCATTGGGCTATAGAGTAGGAATGGCAGCTCCACCGAGATTCTGGGCCCAGCTGGCACATGGACAGCCCAAAGACTCCAGTCTTTGTATGTACACCTACAAACTCCAGCACCATGTATAGGTTTGAATAGAAGGGACAGATGAACCATGTGAAGGGGAGACATATTTGAGTCCAACTCTGTCACTCTCAGTAGCACAAATTCCAAAGTAGGGCCCACTGGCAAGGCAACAAACTCCAGAGCTCTCTGCCCTGACATAGGATCTGGGTGTCTCTGGAGCCCTCAGGAGCCCCTCTATTTGGGGTGATATCCACTTTAGATGTCTATGAGGTCCTACTAAGATGTGCATAAGTGTTACCTCTGGGATGAACTCCCGACTTCACTTTGAAGTCTCTTAGCCATATGAACTCATTTGTCTTTACCTTTTCCCCCTTTTATTCGAGGTCTTTTTCCAGTCATATTGCCAGTTGGCACTTGGTAGTAATCCCTCGGTGCCAAGGAGGCTCATCCTTGGGAGTCATGTTCCATGTTGGGAGGAAGGTAATACATTCATTTGCTGAGTTTAGCTTAGAGACAGTCCACATTTGAGCAACAAGGAGGCTCTCAGGAGGCAAACCTTAGGCACCCCACAACAATAGGCTTTCAATTTCAAAAGCAAAGACTCATAAGGGTAGTCATCAATAACAAGGGCTCATCAGTGGATCATCCTCCTTTGCCAGATACTGCCCCTGCACTTGGGGGACTGTTGCTGCTCCCTTGGAAAATGTGGCAGAGCTCTCCAGGATGGGAATTCAGTATTTTCTCATTTATTGAGTGATTCTCCACCCACTGTGACAATGCCCCATGAACATTTGAACAATTTTATATACCTTGAATGTATGTTCAGGTGAACTTCCTCCCATACACCCCTCATCCTTGACAACCCCCAACAACAATCATCTCCCACCCCAGTTGTAAACCTTCTGTGATCCAAAGCTTCTTTAAAGATGAAGCCAATACAATAGCCAAATACAATTAATAGAAAAATGAAATAATAATGGTAAATTTAAATGTAAGAGAAAAATACATGAAAACTTAAAAAAAACTAAAAATAAGATAAAATTACAAGATTGGGATGTTTAAAATTTTTTTTTAATTAAAAAAAATTTTTTTTTGACATTTTGCCTTTTATCACAGCAATATCTGGTGTCCAGTCTGTACCGTGGCACCTTCCCCCTCTCATTCCCCAGTGTCTCACTATTTTTCATTTTGTTTTCAAAGAAGTTTTAGGTCACAGCAAAGTCACCCAGAATACAAGATACTCTCATATACCCAACATCCTCCCCTTTTCCTCACCCCATATTAAAACCTTTTTGTATGTGGATGGTAGCATTGTTATAACTGATATACAAATAGTGAAACATAGCTACTAAACAATGTCAATGGTTTACAGTATGGTTTATATTTTAGACTGTACATTTTTATAAATTTTAATGATATTTACCATGTCCTGTGTCCATCACTGTAAGGTAATGAAGAACGTTTCCATTGACCACTAAATACCCCGTTTGATCTATTCTGTTTCTCCCTCCCCATCCCCCGGGGCACACGACGACCGCCTGGCTTTACTCATTGGATGAAAAGATTCATAGTTACATGCAACAAGAGGTCTTGACACACTGGTTTGTCCTCCCATATTAGGAACCACCCTTGCTCTTGAGACACCCCCGCCTGTCTACTTCTGACAGAATTAGTCCTTCCAAAGATAGGAGTCCAACTCCTTCCTGCTCATTATTTGGGTCTCCATCCACTGATACAATACATTATGACAGGATGAACACTCGCACACTCCCTAGAAGGCTGCTCCAGGTGCACCCTGTCGCAAATGCCGCCCCCCGTCCAACACCCTAAACCAGTGACCCTTCCTTGTCATATTGCCATAAAAGCATAAAGTGTTGGCTGCAGATGGCAATGAGATGGTAGAAAAAATGGTGTTTTTTAACCTGTAGAAAATCATAAACAAAGAATATAACTTGAAGACAAATATAACTATTGAAACTGAATGCCAGGAACCGAAAGTGAAAGAATCTGAAATTAACACAACCCTTCAGATACATTTCTTTGGAAAAGGAGGAGACAATAAACTTCAGTATAAAGAATGAAGATTTATGGAAAATTTACAAATGGAGATCCAAGAAATGGAATTATTTTATTTTTCTAGAGGTTTAAGCTTCATGAGAAAAGTAGACTTTGCAGCGTGGCTACTTTTTTTCACCAACACTGGAAATAAAGACATTTATTGGAAAACTCTGAGAGAGGTTGCAGCAGGAGAGAGACTTACTTTGGATGAGTTTGTCATTTTGTCATTTTATAACCAACTAAGAAAACTTTACTATTGCCATGCAAATGTTTAGTTTAGCTCATCACCCTATCAGACTAGCAGAGTTTAGGAAAGCTGTGAAAGCAGCAACAGGACAAGAACTCGCAAACAGTATTTTGGACACTGTTTTCAAGATGTTTGATTTGGAAAATGATGAATGTCTTAGGCATGGAGAGTTCCTCGGGGTGTTAAAAAAACAGGATCCATCGAGGCTTGAATGGGTACCACAACAACTAAGTTGTACAAGCAAATTGGAAATGTTTGAAAAAAGGAAACAAGCTGGACAAAGTCTTTTTTAAAAAAGGTATTATGGATGGAAATTATATTGCTCCAATTATGAGAATTTCAGATATTTTTAAGTACTAGATGTTTATCTTCTTCTGAAATCTTCATTAATTTCCTTTCTAATATAGAGAAGCTTGTACTTGCTTTGTGATTCAATAATTTCTTAATAAGGTTTCAATGAACAACTCATTAGAAAGGAAAGAAAACATTCATTTTCAAAAACAGCTGTCAGATTCTGTCAAAAGGTCTGGTATTGAAGTAATATTTTGTACTTTGATAAGATAGAAAACCTAGTTATTCATTGATTTTTTAGTCACAGTAACATGATATGCTCTCTGGAAGAGTAAACAAGCACTTATGGAGAAAAGGTGTTTGATGCATAGGCCAGTTTCAATTCCAGAATCCAGATGTTCCTAATATGGTAAATAAGTTAAAACTCATTTCAGGTTTTCTAATCTGTATCTTGTATCTCTTATAAACTCCTTGTTTTATTTCTGATAGCTTTGTTCTATGTTCATTGTTTTAAAAATAACATGTCAATTTCAATATCCTAGTAGAAACAGAATAAAGTACTTATATAGATTTGTTTTTTAAAAAAATGGTGTACAAGAATCTTCCTAGCAACAGGAAAACATCGTCTTAGATTTCTTAAGAGGTCCAAAGAGGAAATCACCTCAATGCTCTTCAAGAGTAGGAGGGGTAAATTGTGGTCTACTCCTACCATGGGACACATCAGCAAATAAATGGCACTAACCTCTCTATATCCAACAACATGCATGAATCGCACAAATAAAATACATGAAAAAAATCAGATTAAATGATATCAATTACATACACTAAAAACAGACTAAATTACTTCATTAGTATTAGATCAAAATAGCTTACATTTTGGGAAGTGAGAGGATTTGGTAATTGGGAGGAGGTATATGGAGGGCTTCTGGGGTACTGGTAAAATCTATTTCCTTATCTGGGGAGTGGATGTAGGAATACAAGTTTGTCTAATTTTCTGGATGTATGTGTATTAAAAGCAATAATCATAATCTTCATCATCTTCATAATAAACCCAGAGACTATGAGAAGAATTTATGGAAAAATATTTTTGATAATTAAAAAATTTATTTGACACCCAGAATTCAATTTCACATGTATATCCATAAAATAATTGTTTTTTCTAATGAACACATGTTCAGAATTGCATGCTAGTTCAACTGATCCCCTTTTCATTTCCTATTTACAATCTAAGCCTCACACTGTTTTTTCATAATCAACATTGTTAGCACCAAGGAGAAAACAGCTGCTGGCCCCTTTCCTTACAACCACATAGGAATTATGTGTTCATGAAACATGGTGGGCAGCTTCATGTTCAATCATTGTTTGTATGGCAACATTTGCTTTAGTAAGTATATAATAAAGGCTAAAGTCTAATGAAGAGGGGCCCATTATAAAAGAAACTTTTATATATTCAATGGACCAGGTTGCTTAACCTGGCTGTGTCAGTAACCATGTGCATCATCTGCTTGACAACAGCAAAGTGCCAGTATTTTCAACTGAGTGTGGGAAGGAACCTCAGATACAATCAGTCCAACCCCTTCCACTTTACAGATGAGGAAAGGGGTTCTGAGAACTTGGGTGAATGGCAGGACTGGGAAAAGAAAACAGCTGTTAGGCTTTTTTATTACACTATATTCCTATATCTCTATCGACCTCCAAACTACTTCCTGGTTGAATAAAATTGTGTTCTATGAACAAAAATGTTTTTAGTATGAGTTATACCAGAAAAAATGAATTTTTGTTCTTAAGTTTCTTCTGCACAACTTTTTCAGTCTAGGTTCTAATTATGTTGGAGACAATTTTGATCTATCATTTTACTAAAGTTTAGGACACATATTTCAGAAGTTGAATTTGGGGGTTAAAATATTAGTAGGATGGGTTTCAAGAATTATCATTTATCTGTCATATCACTTTTCTCTTCATCTAGAACTTACATAATTACCTGTTCTCAAAATAATACTTAGGCCAATGACTTGATTTATTTTTAAAAAGATAATATCAGAGAGAGTAACAGACCATAGTGAAATAATGTAATTTTAAAATCCCAATCTGGAAGAAATTTTTAAAAAGATAATACCAGAGTCAGTATTAAGCCAGAGTGAAATAGTGTAGTTGTAACATTTCATTCTGGAGGGAATATTTTCACTCAGTTAAAGGTGATATAAATTATATAGAGAAATTAAATAATAAAAGACATTCAGAAGTAGCCCTTGTTGTTAAAAGCATTTAAGGATAGGCTGCAGAGGCGAGTGAGGTGCTAGACTCCAAAAGGAGTTTTATCAGCTTCACAATTAAATGCAGGGAGCAGATATGGCTCGAGCAGTTGAGCTCCTGCCTCCCACATGGGAGGTCCCAGGTTCTGTTCCTGGTTCTTCCTGAAAAAACAAAAACAAACAACAAGCAAAAGAAACAAACAAACCAACTCATGGAAGCCAATGTGGCTCAGTGGTTGAGTGCCAGCTTCCCACATACAAAGTCCTGGGTTCAATCCCCAGCTCCTGGTACCCCAAAAAAAAAAAAAAAAAAAAAAAATTAAATGCAGTTTTCTAGGATAAAAGGAATGAATAATAACACAAGAGTAACCAGTACTGAATTTTTAAATAGAATGATTCACATTCGTTTCCAACTGACAGCAACTGAGCTTATTTACTTTCCTAAGAAATAATGCTTTTGTCTCTCATTGTAAAATTCAGATCTGTCATTGATAATGTTACCTGGATTACCTAAACATTAACATCTTTAAAACTAGAGGGTTTCCTGGGGCAGTGAAGATTCTGGTAAACCCAGGTGAACTGTTCTTCTTCAGTAATAACTCATTGGTAAAGAGGTAAGGTAGACGCACACCTATTGATGCTGATCCATATGTTAGTTTTCGATGGCCGTGGTCCAGAGGAGTGTCTCATCAGTTTTCACCATCACTACCCCACATCCATTGTAGGTGTTAGAATTACTGACCAGTACTCCAAAACCAAACACATCATCTGTGAGGTTCCACTTTTGGCCTGTTGTGGCAACATGATTGCAAGGCTGTCCAGCAGGGATTAGGCCACACCAATCTCCTTCCATTCCAGTGTTGACCTGCAACTAGTGCTTTGTTGGTGGCAGGAAGTAAATGAGAGATTCCTCTTGAATTATTATAATTGGCAAAGGAGTGATACCACTCTCTTGAAACAGGGTGCTCACAGATACCATAATCTGGTCAAAATGTTCAGCAAGTCCTCCCAGTACCACAATCATCTCAACCTCTAGGTCTTTTTCTTCTATCTTCTTTTGGAGCACTTGAAGGCACTTGATAAAGTCGGTGTGGTCTTGATCAGGAGTTGAAATCAGCTCACCTCCCATACTAGTGTAGTACTCTCTACTTCAGGCCTAATGTAATCAAAATCTTCATTGATGAATTCAGGCAAAAAGCTTTCCTGCTCTCCTTCAGTGATATCATATAAGCTGTTGGCACTTCCGTCAGCATAGGCTTTTAAAACAGCTTAGTTCCAAAGATGACAAAAACAGTCATCCAAAGGCTGATTCAGAATCAAAAGGCAATACTTCAAATTCCAATGGAAAGCAGGGACTCCAAACGGGTAAACACTCACTCCATATTGAAAGATTGGTCTAAAATGGCAGGTGGAGCCACCAGCAAAAGGCACACAAACTGACAGCAAGGGAGACAGACAACTCGGTGATCAGCTGAGGAGACTCTGAAATGGGAGAATATTTAATATGTTTGATTGAAAACCAAAACACTGGTATTATTTTGTCAAATAAACAGCTCACATAAGTCAACATAGTCAAACCCAGCATAATGAACAACTTGACATGAAATTCTGTAAAGTAGATTATCATAGAAACTAATGTCCACTTTTGAAAACAATGCAAATCTTTTTAATAATCCAGCTACTTCAGCATGAAAAAATAGAGATTATATTTGTGCCTCATTGCAGCGGCAAAGATTGCTGACATGGTACAGTAGAGACTGCTTCCCAAGTCCCTAGAAGGGGAGGAAGCCTGGTGGGGTGCTGGGAGCCAAGACTGAGCCAGGGTCTGGGCTGAAATCCCAGCCCCTCCATTCGTGGTATAAAACCTCTGACAATTTAGAAGGATTTACTGAGGAGGGTAAAGTGTTCTTAGCATCAGGCCTGGTACATAGAGGGTTCTCACTGGATGGTAGTTAATAATACACCAGACTTTCTATACTTAGGATCCCACAGTCAAACCATACACATTGTGTAGTCACCTCTCCCAATCAGCCCAAATCTACCTGGATGCCTGCACCTGCTTCCCACCGTGGAGTCCTTTAGCACCCACTCAGGCCTCCTACATTCTAATCACCACACTTGCCCATCTAAAATAGTTTCAAATTGCTTGAGGATATTTTCTGCTTGCAGTTCTTGAATTCTCCCAGCACCAAGCTCCCTGCAGCTCTGTCCTTCCCTCTGTTTCTCAGGCAGGCTGAGCTCCCTTGGACGCACCTTTTTCCAGACAAACTTCTTGGTTATCTCCTGGGCACAGGCATCAGCCCATATGTCATTTCCTCCAGGCCCTGCTTCCCCTGATCTCCTCCACTGTCCCATTGCCCTAAGTCAAGGTCATAGTGTAGTGAGGACAATATTTTGCACTCCTCAGTAAAACTCATAACTGTAGTGAGTAAACATATTTGGGAGACCTACATTCCCCACTAGACTGTCAGTCTCCATGATGGCAGGACTGTACTTGCCTCTGAGCTGCACCATGATGGTATTTCCAAGTAGCTCCTCAGTCCTTGGCCCAACAGCTGGAGAATAACTAAAATGGGGTCAGGTTCCTAGGTCTCCCTTCTGAGCTCAGTGACTTGGACACCTGACTTAACCTCTCAGAGTGTCAAGGGCAGACTGGTTAGATTAAGGAAGATTAAGTGCTTAAAGAGCCTAAATACCAGGGACCTCAGGGCCCTTAGCTCTTATCCCTCCACTGCCCCCACCTCTAGACACTGAGAGGTCCTGTAAGGTGGTTCCATATTCAGTTATGGACCAGCCACTGCTGAATGTTTTGTTAGTCCATCCCCCCCAATCCCATCTGATTTCTTAGGAAGGGTTGGGATCTGGGGGTCTGTATATCTAGCAAGCACTTTAGGTGATTCTCTATAAGGCTCTTTGAAGGGCTGGGAACTACAGTAAAGGGCATGTGCTTTGAAATAAGCCAAACTTGAATTTGGACTCACTTGCAAACTGGGACCTCAGACCGTGTACAGAGTGGGTGCTGAGGAAGACCCTACTCCTACCACTCCAGCATCCCTTTCCAACCTAGGCCCATCTCCTGGCTTACCTGGAGCAGGCAGGCTCTGAGGGTCACTGAGGTGGGTCTCCTAGGCTGCTCTCCAAAGACAGTCTTGCATCTGATGATGTGACCAGTGAGTGTGACCTTGGATTATATATATACTAACAGAAGGGTGGAACACTTAGGACTCTGCCCACCAAGGGCTGGTCACCCCTCCCATGAAGAGGGAGTGAGAAGGGATGGGCAGTGGCTGTGAAAATGTTCAGAGGCCCTGGTTGGTAGGGAAGGGAATCTTCTTGATTCAATCAGGTCAGGTGGTCCAGGCACTGTGATAATACACATGATCTCATTTGCACCTTTATAATCCTCACTTGATCCCTCAACAACCTTTAATCCCATCATAGCTCATGTTTAAACCTAAGATTTGAACAGCTTAGTGTGTAGTACTCCTTTTCTCCTACCAGGTACGTTTAACTCTGGAGTGCACCAGTTTAACCCTCTCAGCAAAGAATACAGCACTGTGCAGACCAAGGGATAGATATACTTCCCTTTCCATTGCAGAGGTCTGGGATGAGTCTATCCTTTGTTCCCTGCACCCTCACAGGAGCCATAATCTGCTGCAGCTGCTATAGTCACTGCAGAATCCCCTCCTACCCACAGAGAGGGGCTGTGTAGATACCTAGAAGGAAGGCCAACTCTGGTCATGCCTGACACCCATGCAGAGAAACTGTGAAAAGTCCCAAGCCCAGGAGACAGTTCCCTGTCACATTGTCTCCAAGAAATGATGGAGCTGGAGAAAAGGAACTCTTTGGAAAAGCGCCAGGACAGGAGGCAGTGCTGCCTGGAGGGTTATGGCCTCTGAGCTTCTAAGGACTCTTGTTCATATTTGTGTCCCACATGACACCAACAGTTGAGCAGCTATTATAATCACCCCACTCTTTCCAGTCTTCCCCCAGCCCCACCCTGAGGAAGATCCCAGCTCTGTGTGTTTCCAAGTTACCAACATGACCCTCTCTACCCACCACGCTGCAGAGCCTCAATCCTTTACTCCCATTCACTCTACTTACCTCTTTCCAGTCCCTACACATTATCTGTTTTCAAGGGCATTTTAATTCATGCAATTTAAAACAATGCAGCAGCTTTCATAGATTGGAAAGAGACAAAGTCTGTACCATGTCCCCAAAGTTACCCACTTATTCTCAGGCTCATCTTTCACCATCCTCCTCCCTCCCCTCACTCAGCTCATGGCATCCTCCTGCCACAGAGCCTTTGCACAGGCCTCTCATCCAGGCCACCTCTCAGACCCTTATACTCTGTTTACTATGGGAAACATTCTCTGAGCTCTCAGAAATTGTGAAACATTATAATTTATTTATGGCAAATTGCTCACTAAGTGAATTAGAATTCATAATTGATTGCTAAATTTAAGACCAAATATTTTCTTGTATGCTACCAACAATCTTTACAGAGATTACCCTTTAAAAATAAATATTTGCAAAAATTCAGTTGGGTAGATAATAAAGACTGACAAAATTAAGAAACTGGCACTTTGTGAGCTATTGGCAATATACAATGAACTGTCAAGGTCCCCAAAACAACCAAACAAAAATAAGAGAAGCCATAAAATTCAATGAATATGAATAATTTCTCTCTGAGTAGCAAAAACCATGGAAATAATATCCTATACATGCAGAGTGGCAAGTTAGTTAACCTAATATCTTTTGAAAATATTATTAATCACATATAGAAAAAGACCTATCTAAAAGTAGGCATGTTTATAATTTTACACTTTTCTTAAAGGCTCAGCCTTAGTATAGGGCTTCACAATCTTCTCCACTGTGAACTTTCACTGATAAATGAAAACTAGTTTAAGAAATCTTTGGAAGGCAGATTCCATCCTCCAAAACCAAAGAGGCTCTTAGGAGTCTAAAGGGATTTGCTTTTGAAGATATTCTGGAGAACTGTAGCACTTCTGCATGCAGTAGCTTTCAGGTTAGCAGGTTCCTGAGAAACCCTCACATGGCTGAGCCTGTCTGATGGAAGCCAAAGTTGCTGAAAATGCTTTTTTTCATCAGTGATATGAGGCGAGAAAGTCAGATCCATCATCCCTCTGCCCATAAACTGGTAAATTACAGGAGTAAAGTTGTGGGCCCTCAATAAATCATATCCTTATTTGGCCACAGGCTGGCATTCTGAGGTCCAGCATATCTACTCATTCCCTATCCCATTCCCAGCCTGCCCATCTCACAGCTTCCTGGGTGGATAAGTCCTGAGATCTCTCATCTCTGATGAGTGGTGGATGAATGGAGCTAACCTAGAGTGCATGGACTCGTAGGTTCCTATATACACAGTGATTGTTTGTTCCTCACAGTGCACATTGAGTGATAGGCAGGGACAGAGGCTCTTCTGGGAATCCAGGGGCCTGGGCAAAGCTTATCCTGATTATGGATGGGTTTACTGGGGGCCATGAGGTTAAGAGAGGCATAGCTAGATTACAACCCAGATAAGTCCTATCCAGCACCTCAAAATGCAGCTTCCACATACCCTTCCTCCCACATGGGATAATGAAGAGCTCTGCAGTGGGACATGGTCTCTTCTTTCAAGTGTGGAGGAGAAGCCTGAGCTCACAGCCTGCACCCCAATCCTGCCTTATGCCTCTGAAAAACGGATACCTTTCTGAAGGACCACATGATTTGCCCTCATCACTACCCCACAGGGATTCTACATTATAATCTTAAACAAGTTTGACAGCATACAATTCAGGAGGATGTTTTCTGGAAAAGGTAGGGGAGGCTTATACTCTCACCAGAGTCTTCCATCAACATGGGGAAGAGACAAAAGTTTTTTGTTTACTAGCTTGTCTCCTCTACAAGACTCTAACTCCATGAAAGAGGGGAGTGTGTCTCACCTTTCAAGGTTCCAAGCATCTGGCATGGGGCCCAGTTACCTTATATAAATAGAAAGTGGTTTTAAATAATTTCACAGGGAAAATATAAGTTTTCTTCACATAAATACCGTATTCTGTATAATGGAAATCTGCAGGAAATCATGTTATAGTTTTGCAATATTATGCTGATGAACCAGAAAAAAATAAAATCAAGTACCTAAAATGAAAGATGTTATTGGTAAATACTAGCATATTGTAGACAAAGAAACACAAATGATTTCTAGCTTATTAAGTCCAATACAATATACATCTGGTACTGTACAAACTCACACAGCCCTACACAAATTGCAGTTGAATAATTCAGGTATGTTTTATGTAGATTAAAAAAAAGTATAGTAGTAAACAGTAGCAGTTACCAAGTAACCAGGGGAGGGACACAAAGAACACTTCCTATTTTTCAAGGATACAAACATGGTTAAAATAATTTATCAAGTATTAATGTGATGTCTGTGGGTGAGGGAGAATGAAAAAGAACGAGGATGAAGAGGAAAATTAAAAATTAAGAAACTGGCACTTTGTGAGCTATTGGCAATATACAATGAACTGTCAAGGTCCCCAAAACAACCAAACAAAAATAAAAGAAGCCATAAAATTCAATGAATATGAATAATTTCTCTCTGAGTAGCAAAAACCATGGAAATAATATCCTATACATGCAGAGTGGCAAGTTAGTTAACCTAATATCTTTTGAAAATATTATTAATCACATATAGAAAAAGACCTATCTAAAATTTTAAGCAGTACAGAAAATTACAGATAAATTTTTCATCTTCCCCATACTTTCCCACCCCACTAACCATCCCTAAAAACACAATTACATCACCCTCCCCATTGGTAACTTCTACTGATTTTTTTGGTATATGTTTCTGAATCTTTTTTTTTTTTCAATGTAGATACATACAAAATTTTGCCTTAAAAAACAAATGAAATGAGATATTATTTCATATCTTGCTAGGTTTTTTTCTTTAGTTTGAATTAGCTTTATCCTTTTTAAATTGCTTCTATCACAATTATTTTCTTATCAAATTCATGCACCAGTCATATAACCAAAAACTAAATTGGTTAAATTTTCTAAACAGTTATCCATTTTGCACACCAGTAGAAATTCAGAAGTATTAGCAAGAAATTGAAAATCAACGAGTTAAATGTTATGGAAAACAATTTATTTCTTGTCATTAAAACAGAATTATGAATGTGAAGATAAAAGAAAAAGAAGATGCATTGCATATTCTTTTCAAAGTATATATTTATCAAGGCACTGACATTTAATATCTTACAATGCTAATCTCTAATATGCCATGTCTTTAATAATATTTTTTGAAGATAAAATATTTTCCCTTTTAAAGGAAAGATTGGGAAAATTTTTACTTGCCTTAAAAAATCTTTTCATTTTGAAAAATTTTATGCTACATAAATGAAGAGGAGTATAATGAACACAGTATATACTTCAAATAGATTCAAAAGTTGCTATTTTGCCCCATTTGCTTTATCACTTTTCATTTATATATAACTTTTTTTTCTATGTTGAACCATTGAGAGGATAAATACTTCAATATATATCTCATAAGGACAAGGGCTTGCTCTTGCATAAATGTATTATAAACCAATATAATACTGTTATCTTCTTATCAAATACAGGGTCTGTATCCAAATTTCCCCAGTTATTCCAATAATATTCTTTATTGATCACAAATTGCACTAGGTTACCTGGTCTTTCTATTTTTTTAAGAGTACTTTTAGGTTTACAAAATACTGAGCAAATAGTAGAAAAAGTTCTTTCTAACAGTTTCCCCATTTACTAACATCTTGCATTAATGTGGTACATTTGTTACAAATGATGAACCAATATTGATACATTATTATTAAAGTTCATAGTTTACATTAGGGTTCATTCTTTGTGTTGTATGGTTTTAAGGGTTTTGATAAATGCATAATGCCTTGAATCCACCACTACAATTTTATACAGAATAGTTCAACTGCCCTAAAATTTCCTGTGCACCACATATCAATCCCTCTTTCCCAGCCCATGAATCCCTGGTAATCGCTCATGTTTTTACTGTCTCTATAGCTTTGCTTATTCCAAAATGTCATATACTTGGAATCATACAGTATGTAGGCTTTTCAGGCAGGCTTCTTCCACAGGCACTATTCTAGGAACTGGCAATACAATAAATGAAGAAAAGAAACCCTGCCCTTGTTCTAACCACTCAAACTCCATCCTGCTACACAATGGAATATTATTCAGCTGTAAAAAATAATCAAGTTCTGATACATGCAGCAACATGAACCTTGAAGACCTCATGTTGATGGAAATAAGCCAGACACAAAAGGATAAATATTATATGATCTCACTGATATGAATTTAGAATAAACAAACCCATAGAGTCAGAATCTAGAATATTGGTTACCTTGTGATGTGGTGGGTTTAGGGAATAGGGGGTTCAGGCTTAAAATGTACAGAGTTTCCATTTGGAAGAATGGAAATGTTTTTGTAATTGATGATAGTGATGATAGTACAACATTGTGAACAAAATTAAAAGCACTGAGATTTTATATATATATATATAGTGGTTGAAAGGGAGAAATGTTAGAGTGTATATGTGGTAATAGAGTAAAAATTTAAAAAAGAAAATCCATAAAACTGCACAACACAATGAACCCTAAGTTTTACCATGAACTAGAGTTAATAGTACAATTATGAAAATGAGCTTTCATCAGTTGTAACAAATATACCACACCATGCCAGGTGTTTATAACAGTGTGGTGTTTTTAGTTTCCTAGGCTGCTCAAAACAGATATCATTAAAAATGGGAGTTTGTTAGCTTAACGTTTGAGGTGGTGAGAATGTCCAAATCAAGACATTGTCAAGGCTGCTGGTAATCCTTGGCTTCTCTGCAACATGGCATGGCACATGGTGGCATCTGCTTGCATGGATATCTTCTAATAAATAAATCTTTTCCTCCTCTTTGACGATTTCATTTTATGGAGGGTATCTCAAATCTGGTATTACCATGTCAAGGAATAAAAATTTAGAGATTAGTGAAAGTGTTTTGAAAGTGAGAGGGTATTGTGGCAGCACAGAGAAGTGACTTTCCAAACTTGTAGCCCTGGATTAAGGTGCCTCCCTTTCTACATACAGTATTCTCATGCAGATTCAATTGGATGTCTGAGCAAAGCCTGTAGCACAGGGTCTATAATGTAAAGTAGTCAATAAATTGTAGCTTTTATTTTTAAATGAGAGGGTAACAAAATGTTGCAAAGGATATCCTATTGGTTTTTCAAAAGCACTCATATGATATTTTCCATTTTGTTTTTGCTCAAAGTTGACCCAAAAAGTGAAATATTTGCCCTGACATAGAAAAATTCCTAAGACCATATGTTAAGTGATGTTAAGTGAACAAATTTGAGAGAAGTATGTTCTGGAAAAAAAAAAAATTGTACTCTCATTTTAAAAGAGGATATGAACAATACCATATGGGCACAGACTACTTTCAGGGTATACCAAGAACTAATAAAGGTACAGTTCTATGAGTTTGGACACATCCTGCAGGGGCAACTAGAGATCACTGCATTATTACTATTTTACCTTTGTGTTTTACAATCATAAATGTCATTTTTATTTTTCAAAAGTTTTGCTGCAGATAGTTCTAAATGATATTCAGTGGTCCTGGCCATGAAGACAGGCATTTATGTTTCTGATTAAAAGAAAAACTGTATCCTTTCTCTTGCAAAGATCATCATCCACTCTGAAACAGGACAAAATCTGCATTGTGTTCTTGATATCTCTTCTCCCTAGCCTGTCCGCTGCCTGCTTTCAGAAATTTTGGCTGTCATGTCTGTGTTTCAAGCTTCTAATGCTTACTTTATTAAGTGAGCACTTAAAGTTTGGTGAGTAGACAACTAAATTAATGAGTTGTCAAGGGCGTGACTGGATATATAAATAAAATCAGGGCAAAGCTCAGGCTGAAGGTTAATATTCAGCAGCTGTTACCACCTACAGTGGTAGCCGTGAGGGGGGAGTGTTTGAGATTACAGAGGAAGTCTCACCACATCAGATGTTTTTAAAATTATACCCCTTGCTTTCCCAAATCCAAAATTTCTATATGCTCTCCCTATGAAAGTCTGCTTCTACACCTTCCTTACCATGTGGGACTATGGCCTTCACCTTGCCCTGATCCTTTTTAAAAAACACCCAAGGAAAGGAAACTCTCTACAGGGTTTTAAGCATGAACCAGGCCATGTCCTGGTCTTTGTGAACTGATAACTTGGGTGTTGTATCTCCTGACCTGGTCTGCTCCCCATCCGAAGGAGGAGCCTTCTGCCCCGAATGGGTGGTTCCAGTAACACCGCCCACGCCCTAAAGATATATGGGCCTCTCCTACCTAGCACAGAGCCAGGACCCCAGTAGAGCATCTGCAGGTGAGCCGCGGCTGGCCACAGGTGAGGGAGGATTTGGGAAGGTCTGGAGCCTCGGACCCACCTGAGCTGGGCCGATCGCGGCGGCCACAGCTGGGATGGGGTGACCCAGTGAGGGCGCCTCAGCGTGGTTCCGGGGTGCTGGGGGCGGTGCTCAGAGTCACCTGGAATACGAGAAAAGCTGACCCGGGGCCAGCAGTCCCTGGCGCAGTAGTGGGTGCAAACACAAACAACAAAAAACTTCATTAGTCGCGCTGGCCAGCAGGGGCTGCGATTCCTCCCGGGTCGCTCCGCTCAGAATCCGGATGAGGGAGAAGTTCCAGAGCACACGGTCCACCCTGGTACCTTGCAGCCGCTGGGAGCCGGATTTTATCCAAAGACCAAAAATCTGAAATGTCTATTTACAGTTGGGTCGATTCTAGGAAGTAAGAGTTTATGGAGCCGTGATAGCGCGTGATGGGGGAAGCGACGCATTAAGGGGGATCAGGGAGGAAGTGAAGTGTTTTAGGGGATGTATTGATTAGCTGTACCTTATGAAAAACGATCTGGCTGGCAGGGTGGATAGATACTTTCAGGGGTACTACAGGAGGGCGAAGGACTAGAAAAACCGGATAAGGATTGCTGCATCCGTAGTTTTGGATGTGACCCTGACATCTATGTGTCAGCTCTTGTACCAGGACTAGGTGTGAAAGAACTTTGCTAGCCCGGGGGTTGTTAGTATGAGCTGCTCCGGAGTATGGGCCAGGCACTACCAACTAAATCATTCCGTCCCAGTAATTGCTATTTTATGGAAGAATCTAAGCATTTGTCCAGTGAATTAAGGTTTTAATAAGAATGCATGGAGAGTGTTCAGGGAATGGCAAGGAGGCCTGTCTGAAGCCGAGATAACCAGAGGCAGAGTAATTGCAAGGTGAGATCAGAAAAGTGGGAAGTGGGGTACACCTCATGGCCTGCCCTGGAGTCATAGAAATGATTCAGGGTATTTTACTGAGTAAAATGGGAAGGCGCTGGAGGGTTTGAGACAGAGGAAGGATATGATAAAATCTATATTTTACTAAGAACATTGGCTACTTTGCTGAAAATAAATGGAAAATAGGGAAATGGCTGAAGCAAGGTACGGTAGATTGAATTATGTATCCCAGAAAGAAACATGTTCTTAATCCATTCCTGCTTGTGTGAAACCATTGTAAACAGAAACTTTTGAAGATGTTATTTTCAGTCAAGAAATGGTCTTTATCAGGATGAGTCTTAATCTTATTAGTGGAGGCTTCATGAAGAGAAAGACATGTTGAAGAGGAAGATACTAGAAGTCAACAGAACCTGAAAGAGAAAGGGGGATGTCACCATGTGCATTGCCAGGCAGAGATCAAGTAGTGGTTGGATATGTGGATCTAGCATTTAGTGAAGAGGTTCACGCTGTAGGCAGAATTTGGAAGTTACTAACATATAAATTTTATTTAAAACATTGACTTTAAAAGAGAATACATAATGAGTGGTGTAAATAAAAGAGAGAAGAGATCCATGAAAGGAGTTCTGGTTAGGGTTGTAAGATAAAGTACAGGATTCCCTATTCAGTTTGACTTTCAGATTAACAGTGAATAATTTGCTAGGATAAGTATGTCCTATACAATATTTCACATTTATTTGAGTATCTTGTAATGTTGTTGCTAAATCTGATACCACTAGTTCTGGTGCATTTTTTTAATTAGAGGAGATTAGGAGGATCTAGCAATAGAGATTAGAAAAAATGGCCAGAAAGGAAGGGCAATTGTCAGGAAAGTCAGCCACCAATGCACTTCAATCCAAATGAGGAAGAACATACAATTGCCCACAAAACCAAACCTAAATGTAGCCTTAGCCACAAAAATATATAAGATTGCAAATCTAAACTCATGCTGGGCTTGTTTCTCCCAACCTGATTTTAGTACACATAGCATAACACCTCTCCCTGGCCAACCTCCCCACTAAACCTCATTTATAATTTAGCCTATTCTCTAAACATTAGCATCTAACAATGATATCCATAGGCTAAAGTTTCAGTTTCCTCAGCTGCTCAAAGCATGCAAAGGTTTCGCTTAAACAATGAGAATTTAATGGCTCACAGCTTTGCGGTTATGAAAAAAGGCAAAATAAAGGCATCTTCAAGGTGATGCTTTCTCCCCAGAGACAGATTAAGGGTCTTAAATGAAACCCATCTTAAATTGGGTTCACACCCACAGGAATGGATTAAGTTTAAAAACATGTTTTTCTGGGGTACATACAGCTCCAAAACACTACAGCTAATCTCATGCAAATATGTGGACAATTGTGGGCTAAGCCCATAACTGATTTATTTGACTCTGGTGCTGCATGCAAAGCAGATAGCTCCACTTACCAACTGGAATTGCACTAAGCCACACAAACTTACCTTCATAGGAGCACAGGGAATACAGGCAGCAGAGGGAGCCTGGTCGGCATGTAAGGAAATTAAATGGCTTCCCATATCAAAAAACTCCTCTCTGCCTACCCTGGACAATATTTCCTGTACTTGGCTCAAATTTCCAAAAGATTTTAATCTGGCAATGAACCCTAAGTCCTTGCCCCCACAAACGCACAATAGCTCTCCTAATAGTCTCTCGGGTACAAACAAATATGGATAACAAATATGTGAGATACCTGCAACAATTAAAAGAAACACAGATAGCCATGTTCCAGGAATTATCCACACAAGTTAAACAAACAGCTCCACACTGGGACTCTTGATTGAATCCCCTTTTACTTTAGGGAATATGATGACAGATAACCACTTAGCCTGCTGAAGGAAAGATCAGCTCACATGGTGCATGTGGATAGATAAGACTCACCATGTTTTACAGATAGCCAGAGATATACAACAAAGGGTCCACAATGTTACTCTATTGAGTAAACAGATTGAACAAATCAAATTTATGTGCATTTGTGATCTATTCTAATGGCTTTCCCTCACTAACTAGGCAGATTGGCTGCAAATGAGCTTTAAATTCCTAGATGCTGGGTTTTTAGGATGCATGATCATTGGTTACAAAATAAGGCTTTACAAAATAACATACAACTTAATTATAAAACAACGTGGGGCCAGGGGATGGACTGTTATACTAACCAGGCAAAGATCACCCCAATGTTGTTTATTTCTTCACACAAAGATAAGCCCTTAAGCTCAAAAGACTGCTGGCACCAATCTCAAATTCTTACACTTACAATTGTTTTAAATATAGCCCAAATAAGTATGTGTTTAGTCATGTAGAGCTTGCCTGTTTTGCATACACTGTGAAAACGCACCAAGCATCTGCTAGCCACAGGTAAGTCAAAGCCAGGGTTGATCCACAGACTCTCCATCATGCTGCTTAATGATGTCACCTAGACAGGTAGGCTCCCTCTCTGATTCCCCTCTCTAGTAGAAATTTCCCTTCCACTTCTGGGTGATAGCGCTCTTGTTTGTCTCTGCAAGTCTCCTTGTGAAGGGCTTACACAAACCTAGTTGCCACCCCCAAAGTTTGCTGGGTATTACTGCCATCTAGTGGTTCTGCCTTTATCCATGGTCAGCCCTGAAACTAAAATTTCACAGCTGTGATTCTCTGTATTTGCCTATCGTTCCAGTTTGGGGGGGGGGGGGGGG
>JAQZBX010018040.1:0-35000 GCA_029593785.1 Cabassous unicinctus | reverse complement strand
TCAATGAAATATTATCAAGAGACTTTTGGAAAAAGAATATTCTAAAAACAGATGAAAGGAACTCTTGGAAATTAAAATTTTGATAGAACATTTTTGAAATTCAATATAAGATGTGCAGATAAAGTTGAAAACATTTCCCAGACAGTAATATGGTTAAAACTAAGCAAAGTAAAGGATCAATACAAGAGCTCCAACATCTGAACAATAGGAATCCCTCACTTAAAAAGAGAATAGAGGGGGGAAAGGTAGGAACTTACCAAAGAAATAATGCAGGGAAATCTCTCAGAACTGAAAAACAAGTGTTTTCAGATTGAAAAGACTCCCTAAGTTTCAAGTAAAAGGAATGTAAAAAGACTTATATCAAGACTGGGGATAAAAAGAAGATCATAAAAGATTTCAGAGACAGAAAAATAGATCACATACAAAAGAACAAGTTTTATAGCTGTATTGCCCTTCTCAGCAGCAACATTGAACACTGCAAAACGACGAAAGTTCCTTTGAAGTGCTAATGGAATTTTTTTTTCCTTAGAATTATATGCCCACATATATTATTCATCAGATTTGGCGGAAAAAATAAAGAATTTTTAGTAATTCAGGTCTCTAAACTTTAACTCCCAGATATCATTTTTAAGAAAGCCAGAGAAGAAACTTCACCAAAGTAAGGCAGAAAATCAAGAAACAGGAAGCCACAGGATTCAGGAAACAGGAGATCTGACCCAAAAGAGAAACAAAGGTAAATCTAGGGTGATAGGTGTGCAGCAGATTCAAGAAGTAAATAGCAGGAATTTGGATGGCTATATGAAGGATAATTCCAAGAAGAATAAAAAAGGAAACTGATAGAACAGTTTTCATATGTACTGAGAAGAGATATAGACTTCATATATGAATTAGTAATAGGTACATAGAAATTTAAGCAAAGAAAAAATTAGTTACCTATGAACCCTGGAAAGGGAGAACTATTTAAGGGGGGGAAATTAACTACAGTACACTATAGGACTCAGCTGCAAGCACTATTTATAGTCAATACAATGTAATATGTAAACTTTGAATATTGATTAAACCAAAATATAGCCTGTTTAGGAGAATTGTGGGGAAGGAGAGGGGCAGATTTGCTCAGATAAAAGAGCCAGTTACTTATCTTCCATTATAGGAAGTCAACGGATAAAATCTAAAATCGAAAAATAGTAGTATCAGCACATGGTTTAGAAATATGAAGGCAGAATTCAGAAGGAACAGTGCAGAGACTGAAAGTGGTTGCCACAGGAGAGCAGCAGGGGTGAAGAAGGATGCAGCTAGGACTGCCGGTTTTGTTACTACATCTTAGAAAACAAGTTCATTTACTTAAAATACCTTCCTGTATTATTTTGATAAAAAATAAGATTAAATTAACAAAATTTGAAAAGAGATTTTAAAAAAGAAAGAAAGAGTGACGATATCCAGTATGGATATGGAGAAATGTATATTCTCTCTGGTGAGAGAATAAATTGGTATGGGCTTTCTAAAGAGCATGTTGGAAGTACGTTCAAATTTTTAAATGTTTATCATGTAGCCCAACAATTTTTCTAGCAAATTATTTTAATAAAACAATAGGGCAAATATACAAAGATTTATCCAAAAGAGTGCTCACTGAATCATTCTTTAAAATGATGGAAACACTCTGACTATACATGTACATCAATAACAGAATGATTAAGTACATTATATACTTTCAGACCGTGGATTACCTGCAGACTTTTAAAATAATGGTATAGAGGAGTGGTTTTCAAATTGTGCTTTTGGGCATTTAGGTTTCTAAAGAGGTGCCTCAAAAACCACTGCAGAGGAACAATTGGTCCTGAGTTGGGAGATTCTGGACTTCCTTTGCCCACTTTAACTACAGAAGCTCCACTTTTTAAAATAAATTAGTGTACTGAGAGTTCATACGAAGGAAGCATTTCATTAATGTGTCTATATTTAGATCAATATTTTTGTTCACAGTGTTAACAGGGCTACAGCTTTACAATTGTCCTTTACAGTCTTCTTCATATTTTCTGGATTGTCTACATTTTTTGGCTACGATATGTCTTTGTAATAATAAAAGACTATCAATATAATTATTTTTTAAAGAAAGAGATAACTTATGACACTCAGTAAACAGATGTTGGTGGCTTTTTTGATACAGGGTTCTCAGGCTGGCTTGGCTTATAATAATTTCAAACTGAATGAATTTGGATAACTATTCAAGTTCTCCTGCCCAAAACATCAGTACATGCTATTCAAACCCTGTTTTTTCCCCTCATAAAATTGATTCTGCAAGCACTTCAAGGTTAATGTGAACCTATATGAGATTCATTTGAATTTCATAAGCTCATTTATTTATTACTTTTATTAATGATTCAATATCATCAATCCTCATTTTTATGATTGAAAATGATCAGATTTTATCCAGGGAAACAACTGTATGCTTTATCTTAAAGATGGTTTTTCATTTCCTTCACTTATATAGGCAGCATAAATATCTTTTGGTGTAAAGTATTATGAGATGCACTGAGACAGCACTTATTTGGAATACTTAGATGGACTTCCCTCAACTCAACATTCCCATCCTTGATCCAGGGCAACCTCTCCCCAGCCCACCACCCTCCACTTCCCACACTACAAAAGAACAAGATAATAAGGAAAATCATGCAAGAAAAGAAAAAGGATAATCAGTTACATATTCAACAAGCCAGGGAACAAGAGTACCAAGTATGTTCCAGTTCTCCAGTTTCACCTTAAAGGCAAAGGAGTGTATCTCCTTGTAAGGAACACTTCAAAGCCTAAATTCACACACTCTCCACTCAAGAGGTTACCAGCAACTGAAGAAAAACAACCACTACCAGAAAAGCTCTTCTTTGTTTTCATTCTTTGCAGTCCTTCAGGAAACTCTTGATAATGTGAAATGTTATTACTGCAAATGTTGGCCCAGGCAAGTTTACTCTAGAGTCTGACTATCACTGACTGTTCACAAAATAAAATCATTTTTAAAGCCTGTGAGGAGAGCCAAGTGCAAACCGCAAATCAGAAAACCACCAAGGCGGGCCAGCCACACTGCCAAAGTTTAATGTGATCTAATGGGAGGACAACAAGACGTGAGAATTTGACTTTACGATGCTCCATGTAACATTTGGCAATACAAAGGGGTTGGGTCCAACTTCTTGATCCTTAAGCAAACATTTGAAGTAATGTTTCAGTTTCTCATCAGTTTTAATTCTGTCAACCAGGAGATTCAAAATGCCCTACTCATTTTTAAAGTGCTCTCTGCTTTGGATGATATTGCTTAATATCAGTTCATATAAGATGAAGATGGGCAGATGGGGAAAGGGCCAGGAAAATAGGATGAAGCTATTTTGTGGCAGCATATCAACTGGACTTCAGCTCTCTTCTGCATTTGTGATTTATTCCATGGGTGGGAGGGCAGGGGGCAGGGCTAGCTTAAGCAACATTCTTTCACAAGCAAAAACTAACCCCAGCAAGAGACAGTCCAATATGGGCTGGATCAAGTTGCCCGGTCTCAAACTAAATGGGATTGGAACTCAATGCAGCTCAGTTTCCAGTCACGAAAGAAAGGAAGAGGGCGGGGGGTGGGGGGTAGAGAGGCAGAGAGAGAGGAGAAAGACAGGGAGAAAGGGAGAAAAGGAAGAAGGGATGAAAGAGAAAATGGCAGTGGCGTGGCATCTGTGTTTGCACAGGGTAAATGAACTGAGAACCCTATTGATGGAAATGAAAACGGTAAGTTAGGAAATCCCACATAAGAGCACATGAGCAATGGAAAATAAACGGAACACACATTTCATGCAGTTTTTACTGCCTTTGCCAGGACAATGGGATGAGAATCAAATCTCTTTTCCTCTCTTAACAGAATAATGCATTCCTAACAATGCCAAACTATTATTTACACTATTTTATAGCAATTACAAAGTTAAGCAAATGAAGAAATATGAAACTCATGGAGTCAAATCTCTTAAAGCAATAGTTTGCTAAATGAAGGGCAACAAATACCAGGATGCAGGAAGAAATGATTATACTATTTGCCGTTTATCTAAAAAGTAAGAAATAAAGTCTCACTTAAATAAGAATGACACCAGGCAGATACAGATACAGACTGTGTGCAGATACAGTTGGTTACATCTCAACGTGGACTGTGAATCTTCCTGAAGGAAGACTGAGCATTCGACAATTGCTGAGGGTGTGACAGCTGCTGCATCATGTTAAGGAGGCTGGGATGCAGTAATAAATAGGCTAAAAATGTAATGGTGCAACACAATAGATTATTTCTTGCACAGGTAACAGTTCTGCTCATCTGGTCAGCAGGACAGCTAGTCATTCAGGGACCCAGTTTAGTAATGTTCTACCAACTTCTATTCATGGTCATGATAGTCATCTGCATCACTTCCATCCAGAAGAAGGAAGGGACATGGAGAATCATTTCTAGGTGGTTTTTATGGGTCTGGCCAAGAAGTGACATGCATCATTTCTACTCACATTCCATTGGTCAGGAAATGGCTACAGGCAGTAGAATAGGAACATGGATTTGGGTGAATGGCCAGAAGCTCTATCACAGGTGCCCTCTTGCATTCAGTGTGTTGTAATGTATCATTGTCTACATAGCTCCCTTGCATAGATTGAAGAGCTTTAATGAAAGTTAAACTCATAAAATGAACAGGCAGCTTAAAAATATTCCTTCCAAGAAGCCACAAATTGAAGATGATACTAATAATATAAGTACAAGCCAGCAACAAGAAAATGTCAGTGCTAAAGCCTCTTGTATTCTTGTTTCTTTGTCAGCCATATTAAAAGGTTTAAAAAATAACTACCAAATTAATTCTGGAAAGGTGTCACAAAATTTTCAAAAATTTCAGTTTGTATGAAATGCAGATTTATATTAATCTTTGATGATAAATGCTACAGTATTCTCTTTTTATCTGGTCCCACTCTCCATATAAACCCATTGCAAAGGGGAAAATCATATTTATATTAAAAAATGTCTTTCCTTACTTCTTCCATCTTGTCTGAGTTTTCTTTGTACTTCAGGATACATTTCAACAAATTTTATTCAACAATTATTTTAGTATACTACCATGATAAATTTGAAAAAAAAAGGCCCTGTCTCCTGAACCTAGGCTTTTCGCAATGTGGCTTTGCAATTCCTCTCATCAAAAGGTAGAGAATATTTTCCCACCTTCTGAATCAGGACTAGCTTTGGGACTTTCTTTGGCCACTAAAATGTGACAATGATAGTGTATCAGTCCCAAGCCTAGGCCTTGGTAGGTCTTGCCATATCTACCATGTCCCTTGGAACCCTAACTACCCCATTAAAACCCAGACTAAGCAGGTGGAGGATGGGAGACCACATGGAAAAGAGCTGAGATGCTCCAATTGACTGCTATAAATGCCCTGAAGCAGAACCCCCTAACCTATGCTCAGCTGATGTCAGATGTATATGGAAACCTGGCCAAGAGCAGAAGAACAATCCACTGAGCCCAGACAAAATTGCCAACCCATAGAATGATGAGCTAAACAAACAGCTATTGTTTTTAAGCAACTGCAGTTTTAGGGTGGATTGTTAAGCAGCATTATTGTGGTAATAGACAGCAATACAACTACCTACCAGGCATAATAAAAAGATGGAAATAATGTATTCATTCCTACCATTGGAGGACTAAGTCTCACACAAGTCCTTTTAATCTGGTTCCCAATATGGCAAGTACACTCAAGTGTTTTTTTCCTCTGGGGAAATGGAGTTTATAGCTTTCATCAGCTTCTCAGAGGAGTTGGTCTCCCACCAAAAGTTAATACAGTAGAGCCATAGAAGATATTGATGTGCTTATAAAATTATAATTTTATGTTTCAAATCCAATAATAGAGACATGTGCCAAATAGTATGGCAATACAGACAAGAAAACTTTTAAATTTCTTTTACATTTCTTTGAAGAATCCTAAGGTTTTTTTCAAAGAAATTATGTTTCCCCAGTAGAAGAAGTTGCTCCACAGACAGAAAGAGTCTTTCAGCCAGAGGGATAGCAGGTATACTGACAGGTACACTTAAATAAACAAGTGTCTTGTTTATTTAAGATAAAGTAAAGTATTTATTATGGTTGTAGAGTTAGATACATAGTACGGTATGGAAGATAAAATTGTAAGGGATTGAGGTCAGGATGCTTAAGGGCTTGAATTCCATGCTAGGGAATTTGAATTTTAAACCCGTAAGCATCTGCCACTAAAAGTTTTTGCACAAGGCAAAGACATAATAAGAGTTGCATTTTAAAAGAAGTCTCTGGTGGCAGGGAACAGAACAGCTTGCTTGGAAAAGACTAGTGCAAACTGGCAACAGTACAGGCAGAAAATGATGGAGGTCTGAATTTAGGCAACAGTAATAAGGATTTAGAGAAGAGAGGTTAGAAGGTAAAATTATCAGGACCTATTAACTGATTAGGTAAAGGAATGAGAAAACAATACGGGAGGACCTTTCTTGATTGCACAAATGGGGATGGTGAGAAAACTCACTGAAGATAGACTACCAGAGGACATATTTAAGAAGAGATTCTTTTAAATCCCATGTCAGGCAAGTCTGATTACAGATATGTGCAGCAGGCCTGGAGCTCATAAAAATGGTGAAGGCTTAAGATTTGGGATTTATGGACTCTAAATTCTGAGGAATTTGTGGAGCCAACTTGGTAGAAGTGCATCTTATAAAAGAAAACTCAAGATTGTATATATATATATGTATATATATGTTCTAACCATGGAAGTATTGATGCCATCTAGGGAATACATACCTCGGTCAAAGGATGCTTAAAGAATTACTAACTTTACCTCAGTACCTGGAGCAGCAATGGTTCCATTTTGGCTAAGTCCTTTGAGCCAAAGCTGGGACTGAGGTAGAGGTTCTACCACTTGGACTGCAAATGCTGATGAGCCTCCATTCCATGCTGTTCGATATCCTGAATACACTTCTCACAGACCAATGCCACACAGATCCATGCCACTTGAACCAACGCTTCCTGCCAGCAGGAAGCATACTGGTGGAGAGACTAAGAAATCCCCTCAAAAGAGGTGGTCAGCTACCACCAATGACTATCAAGACATATCAAATATGTAAGTTATAGGCATAAAATCCATGGGAATGGTTGAGGTCAACCAGAAGGCTGGGGGAAAAGCAGAGTTCACAAATGGCAGCCTGGCAGTTGGAACTGAGCCAACAAAAAGTTTTGTTTGGCATACAAAATGTTCTTAAAAATCCAATTACCCACCAATATTTAAAAATTGGGAAATTTCACTCCAAAGAATCAATTTCCAGGTTCTTCTTGAAAGATGAGGAGAAATTGCAATACTGGGCTCATAATGCCATAAGGCAATAATTAGAGGGGGCTGAGAAGAAGCACTACCTTTAGAATCAGAGTGGACATCACCATCCTAAAATCCTCAAGATTGAGGAATGAACAAACATAAGTGGGGAATGTAATTATGGACTAAAATAGACTTATTATTATTCCAGCAGTGGAAGAACTTGTATCATTGATATAAAGGCAGTAGTCACCAGAGGTCCTGAGGGGAAGGAGAGGGAAGAATAGGTGTAACATGGGGTATTTGGGAGACATTGCAATGATGGAAACAGGCCATTACATATTTTGTCAAAACCTATAAAAATATGTGGTGCAAAGTGTAAACTCTAATGTAAACTATTGACCATGGTTAGTAGCAATGCTTCAATATGTGTTCATCAATTGTAATAAATGTACCACACTAATGAAAGATGTTCTTAGTGGGGAAAAGTGTGGGACGGGGAGGGATTGGGGTATATGGGAATCCCCCTATATTGTTGATACATCATTTATATAATCTAAAACCTCTTTAAAAATAAAATTAATAATAATAATAATAAAAGAGAATAAACATTAAAAAAAAAGATACTAGAAATGACAGAGCCACCTACCTGCAGCAATCCTCAATCCCAGGGTGCTGTTATACTGTTATTTTAATTTTCTCACCTTTCTCCTGCTAACTAAAGAAAGCAAGAAATGAGCTCATTCTAGAAAGAAGATATGGCAAGTCTGAGGAGCAAGTTAGGATACCAATAATAAAATTTGCAGTCTAAAGTTTCCTCCCACATAAAATAGTTCCCCCAAACCAAAGGTGATAAAAATAAATTTTATTTATTCACATTTGCTCACTAAACACAGAAAGACCTGGCCGTTGAAACTTCACCTTTCCCAATGAGGCTAAAAGAGAGTAAATACACTACTAAAATAAAATAGAGTCTCTGTCAGAATTTTTAAAAATAAACCTTTAATGATTAAGAATAATGTACACTCGAGATTAAAGTCAATTTTCCCAAGATTTCATTAAAACGAGCTAGACATGTTAGCTGTGCTTAACAAACGGGATTTTTGCAGTCTCTTTTTAAAAGAGAAAGAAAGAAAACACAGATTTTAACGAGCTTCCCTATTCAGCTTGACTAAATCAGAGTTTTAGAGAAAGTAACCTAGTAAAACTTCAGAAATGTGAAGTTCAAGTTCAACTAATGAAGGAACAAAGACTTTAATATTAGCTGAATGGTCTTCCCATTTCTGTGTCCGCTTCGCACTCTATTAGATCCTCCAGAACAAAAGGCGCAGACGCTCCCACTGGGAATCTTTAGCTGGAACTCTGGACACTATTGTTGATTTTATCCTAAAGGGCTTGGGAACACATTTTATAAACATGAAAATAGAGAGCAAATAAGTGTGAGAAACATTCAGTGAAAGACTGTCAATGGAAATAGCTCACATGCTATTGAAGTCTCACTGGATTTCTTTTTAAGTATGTAGGTAGATGCATTCTGGTCAGTAAGACAGAGTTTTGAAAATGATATTCATTTGTCTCTTTCCTTACATGTGAAAATAATCACAATTTCTCAGAGAAGAATCTCTTTCTGGGCTCATCCTCTCAGACAAACAATTTATTTTTGGCCTGTGACAAAGATGCTTCCTTTGGACTAATAAACATTGGCTTCATGTATGGAAATTCTCCTTCCTAGGGTAAGCCAATGTGAGTGAAACACTGGACTTCCATTATACCTGCAAACCATTTCTCCTATTCTGCCAGGATTTGGCACAGGTAACCATGGAGTCAGAATTAGAAAGCCGGGTGCTTACCTACCAAATGGCTGCTATTTCACAATTTCTTCAATGTTGTTTGTCTTTTAAATAAAAATGAAATAATGAATCACTGGATAACACCACAAATGGATTTTGCACATACTACAATATAAAAGAAATGACATTTCTTAACCTTCCAATATAAGTGAAACACATTTTGTACTGGAACAAACAACTTGAAAATGTATTATATTCACAAACAGCATCTGAGCAGAACAATTACTTATGCAACTGTGAAAGAAGAGAAAACATTCATTGACAGAGAGCTTCCAGAAGCTGATATTAACACAAAACATTTTTTCAGGTTAAGTCAAGGATTAAATTTGTCTGCTACAAATCCTGTCCCTAGTCAAAAGTTGAAAATCACCAAGCTTTAGCAACCAGACCTTTCCAACTAACCATGCCAGCATGAAATCTCTAATTTGCAACAGAAAATATTCCTAGGAACTCAGAACTCCAAGATTGAGTTCCTCAAGACAAATGGTGGTTATGAGGAACTAAGATTCTACCACCAACTATAAAGTTGACTGTAGACTAGAAATCTTCAGTCATCAAGCATTCAATAACTATAAGCCAGCTGCAAAAAGATTTACCCAATATACAATACAAAACTGGGTTTGTTCAGTCATCTATTCAGTACATATTACTGACTGTCTATCATGTGCTCAACATCATGCTGGGAACTTGGATGTAAGCAAGATAGACATGACAATCTTCTCATGGAGAGCAATATGGGTCTCGCTTTCTATTACTGAGCTTTCCAAGCTATAAATGCTAGTGACATCCCAGATTGTAAACAGTGCTATCATCATTGGTATCATAACCAGAATACTCTTAGTTCCCAATTAGAATCTTTCATTTAGAACTTTTGGCACCAAGCTGATCCAGACAGACATCACCATCATTGTCATTAACATCTTCACCATAATCAAGAGGCCTGCAATGCCTACTCTATCGATTCTATTTGTTGTATCCATAGAACATATATCCCAAATGGCACCAGGGACACGGTCAAAGAACACGTCTCAATATATATGCATATATTGAATATGCATTAGGTATTTTAGAATTTGGTATTTGGATTATGTATTTTAGAATTTGCAACAAGGCTGGCAAAGACAGATGGGCTGGGGCTGTATGAAAGTGTAATAAAAATCTAATAAAACATTTAAGTGAACTCACACGTCTGTGGACAGATGGGAGGCATTATGTAATACAGGTCATTGCTACAGCAACCTCTTACCCCACCACCACCACCCCAGCTGCTGCTGCTGGGCCAAGGTTGAGCGTAAAGGGCCTCTGTGAGTTTTCTTTCTCTGTCAGCATTCGCAAAAATCATTTTTAATCTCTTTAAAATGAGCTATTAAAATAGACAACTTTTGATCCACATCCAAAGAAATGACATGCAAAATGCCCCAAACCTTCAACCCAGGACCCGAGGTCTCACTGCCTGTGTTTGTTTGTTTTTTGAAAACATAATATTTCCATGAATACACTTTGTAACTTGCCAGAAAATTTTCTCTTTGACAAATGCACTGGATGGTAATAGCTGAGGTGGGCTCCTCAATGTAGCTTTGGGGAATAATTTCAGAAGTGGTCAGACAATCAGCCACACAAACCACAAAACATTATGAGAGAGAGGTTTGGAATTTTTAAAAGGCCGTATTTACCAGACTGTGAATAACTTGAAGTTAATATTCAGAAATACTCATTTTTAAGAGAATTTAAATGTATGTATGGGTGTACATATTTTACTGAATTCCAGAATACCATTACAATATCCTCTTTCCATCTATTGATTAATCTTCAAATTGACATTCTGGAATTACTTTCATCCTTAATGGAAACTCTATCTCCTGTGATATTAAGCATTTTAGCTTTAAAAATCTGGGGTAGGAATGAGAAAGAGGTCTTCTGAGGCATCTGAGTGAAACCTTATCAAAGAGAACTTAGGGAAGTATGTCTCAGAGATGGAATATTTACACAAACTTTGGAGTCAGCCATACCTGGATTCAAAACCCAGGCTTCCAACTCTTTGGGCTATGTGACCTAGCATGGTTCTTTAAATTTTATTACTCAATTTCCTCATCTGAAAATGTAATAATAGTATCTACCTCCTAAAAGTGTTGTGAGGTTTAAAAGAGTGATGTATATAAAGTGCCCAGGACATTTTAAGTACATTACTAATTATTATTGCTGTTGTATTTCAAAACAAAGTGCAAAAGAAAAACTCAGCTACAAAAATACTGTTCAACTATCAGAATCCTGAGTCCAAGAAGTAATGCCAGCAAAAATCAATGACCTTAAAATGTTTAGTAAATGTACCATGAGTCAGTTCTTGAAAATTTTTTCATTAGAAGCTGCATCATTTATCACACACTTATGGTCAACTCTCTTAAACTCTTTTGGCCCATCAATGCCATGAATTACTAAAATGAGGACTAGCACTGAAGAAAAGTGTGTCTACTCATCAAGTATGAAAACCTAAGAGTAAGAGCTGCAAGGTAGAATTTGCCTGACAAATTCATAGGTTTGAGAGAGAATTTCCCACAGATCGAGGATACATAGGATTTCATAGACTGAAATTTGCATATTGTATTTTGATTCATAGAATATTTTATTATAAAACTGCTCATATACAAACAAAACTGTAAAGAATATTATAGAGAATATTGTAATGAACACTGAGTATACCCATCACCCAGCTTACAAAATAGAACATTATGAATACAATGGGCTGCCTTGGCAGAAGGCTCTTCACAGATTAGAATTTGAAAGACCACCATGGAGCAACAACACATTGTATTCTCTGTGAATAGTGCCCCTGGAATTGAACTATGCAGTGAACTGGGATACAATCAAAGAACTCCAGTAAATACTTTTTTTATATCATTCAGGAACCATTATTCTGAATTTGGTGTTTATTATTCCCAAATCCATTTCTATACTTAACTACTTATGTATCTATGTGTATAGATTTCCTCCTTTTTGAACTTTATATGAACACTACCATTCTCTATGACTTCTTCAGCAACTTGCTTTTTATTAACTCAACATTATGATTCTAAGATATATTTCCATTGATCTCTGTAGCTCTAGTTCATTCATTTTAACTGTTAGTATTTCATCATGTGAATATACCAGTTTATTTATTTATCCGTTCTCCTTTTGAAGAATAGTTAGGATATTTTCCCTACTATTTTTGGATGAGAACATGGTAAGTTCTCAATAAATGTTAGCTATTATTACACATCTGGTCTTGTGTTCAATGCATTGGTGACAATTATCTCTTCTACCTTCCTTCTTGTGTGCTTTCTGTGCATCAGAATCTAAAAAGCTAAAAACTGCACTGATCCGACTCCCTTAAAGTAAGAGATCCGTATATGATTTAGGCTTGGCCAATCAAAGGCAATCATGAAAGGTTTTCAGTGTGGACATGAGATAGTTACTGCAAGTCCACTGTTTCTGATGTTGCTGTAGCTAAGCATGGACATGGAGGTATTTGATTTTTCTGCACTATGATGGCAGAAGTCCTAATGTCCAGTCGCTTTGTGAGGTTTGAGGGACAGAGCATAGTGCATCCATTTTGTCAGGGTGGATCATTGCAGATATGCTGTGAGTCTGGAACTGGCAGCCGTAGCAACTGCTTCCTGATGATGTAACAGTCTCCTGATTGTGGCAGCTTCCTGGTCATGGCAGTGGGTAGTTTGGTGTTATGGCCGGCAGCTTCCCAATGATAAAAGATTGCCTCAGTAGTCCTTTCTGTAGCATAGTTTTGGATGTCATACCTGAAAGCTTAATGTAGAATCTGGTTTTTTTAATCCTCCTTCTAATTTCATTTAATACCCTATAATTAGAGAGGGATTTACTATGAAGCTACTGAAACTTAAATTTCCGGCACCCTCATTGCATGGGTCCATACCTGGTTGTATGTTTTTACAAAATTTGCAAAAGTAAGATATTTAACTGCTATAAGTTAAGGCTATGGTCTCTTTCCACTTGGATTTCCCCTCAGTCACACTTTCATTTGTTTCCAGTGTTGTTGGAGTAGCCTCGTGCATTTTTGGGATCCAGTTAAGGAGAAACTGAGTTTAGTATATATTTAGGTTCGTTTAAGAGACATAAACTCTTAAGAAGGTCTACTGAATCTTCCGACTTCTGTCAGATTAATCTTCCCCAATGCTTAAAGATCCAATGCAATTGTACCTGGAGTAATTACTTTGCAAAAAGATGCAAACACTCCTTGTGATCCACCCTCCCAACCCTTATTCACTCCAGACATAGAATCAGATCCCAGCAGACCCAAGGGGCAAGTACAAAGCCTAGTTAAGGAGGAGAAACTTTATACAACAAAATAACTTAAAGAGTTTTCTAACTTATGTAAGGAGAATTATTACAATGAATTCTGAGAGTGATAATCCAGGCTGAACTTATCGATATGTGTGCACTTACCAGGGAGTCTGGATTCAGTGTCCCAGTTCACTTAAATGAAAGTGGCCTAAAGTGTTCAGTTAGTTAACTGAATCTGAACTCAATGGCAGCCTACACTAAACAAAGTTAGGTACTAGATATGTGTTGGTATAAGGTAGAGGAAGATATACAAAGCCTTAGGAAGACAGGAATGTTGGAGCAGATTTATCATAGATAACTGACTCACCTGTCCACTAGCTGTGTCCCTTGAAATCACATGTTGAAAATCACTGTAGCGTCAGTCTTTTATAGACCAGGGATCAAGGTTAATAGATGTTTCCCCAAAACTAGACACTCTAAAATAGGATGAGGCAATTTCAGAGTAGCAAAGGCCATGTGGCAGCACATAATGACTAGAGATAAGGGAGGAGATTTATTAAATAGGAAGCAGGGCTCTAGTGATAATCAGAATGGTTTGATCCATTCAATATATACTTCCCTCACCCCTACTTCCCCCCCAAAAAACTCTTGTTCTGGTAGTAAATGGAGGCCCGACTTGAGTCATCATGATAAAGAATCATGGTGGCTCACCCATTTCCCAGACCTAAGTACCAGGGTCCCATGAATAAAGAAGCTATGAACACTTGAAGAAGAAACCTGGGACACTGTCACAAGTAGGAATTATAAATCTTCATCTAGCCTTCCCCAAAGGGGTCTGTTGACATTTACTAGGATAATGGTGTTCTGGAAAAAGGGAACTACCCAGATCTTTATTTAAAGATCTGTTTCTGCATGAATGTTAATCCTGGGGTCCTTTGTTACTGAGGTCAATTATTCAGAAGGAGATTTATTGGGGCCAAGTGGTAAATGGAATTTTGGTCCAAGTCCATTTCACAGTGGGCCTAGTGTGTCTTTGAACACATCCAGTGGTTATTTCCCCATTCCTATAGGCAAAATTGGGGGAAAAAATTAACTAGAAGAATTTCCACAAGAGCTCCCTAACCCATGGAGTAAGAAGTATTATATATGGTAGGAAGGCCAAGGGAAAGCTTGTGGAACATCACTCTTTTCCAAAAGAGCAAATCAAAAGTAATACCACTCAAGCAGGGGTGCTCCCAAGGGCTCTAGAGATATCTGGACACTATAGGCAGTGCACACAACCCCATGAAATCAGCACCTCATCGGTGGGCCTTACCTTGGAATATATGGTAATCTATTTCTTAATGTAACAGAGTTAGACTTATTTATAATTTTCCTACACATGGTTCTTCTGCTCTTTTTATTTGAACCTATAATTAGCACTATCCCCATTAAATATATGTCTCAGAGACTTAAATCTTTGGTCTGTTCATAAGCTGGTTGAGCCCTGAATCTCAGCAAAATTACAGTCAACACTTACTCTATAGTTCATTGGGCTTGCCCAAGACAATTAACAAAATGATGATGGACCCAAAGAACAAAGAGTATCTACAATTGCAAACAAAACAGTTCCTTCCATCTGCTCCATAATGTCTAAAACCCCTCTCAATCTGAAGCAGAGCAGGCAGCACCATCCCCAAATCCTCAAGACTGAGGAATGAACAAACATAAGGGGTTAATGCAACCATGGACTAAAGTAGACTTATTATTGTAGTAATGGAAGAATTTGTAACAGTGATATAAAGACAGTGGTCACCAGAGGTTCTGAGGGGAGGGAGAGAGAAGAATAGGTGAAACATGGGATATTTGGGGAACACTGGAATTGTTCTGCATGCTATTGCAGTGACAGATACAGGCCATTATACATTTTGTCAAAACCTATAAAACTGTATGGTGCAAATTGTAAATTATAATGTAAACTACAGACCGTAGTTAGTAGCAATGCTTCAATATATATTCATCAATTGTAACAAATGTACCACACTAATGAAAGATGTTATTAATAGGGGAAAATGTGAGGGGGGAGAGGGTGGGGTATATGAGAATATTTTCAATGTAACTTTTCTGTAATCTAATACTTCTTTAAAAATAAAGTTACAAAAAAGGGGGAAAAATAAGTAATACCATATCTGTGGGAAGAATTGCAGAGATTAGTGTTACCATCAAAGATTTGAAAGATATGGGTGGTGATTCTATCATATCATTTAACTTCCCAGTTTGGATTGTGCAGAAGACATTCTTGGAGAACAACAGTGGATTATCACAGCTTAATTTAGGGGTTGACTCTGATAAGCACCTGATAGGCAGCTATTGATCAATAATTCCTCTATCCCAACTAGCAGAAAACAACATACACCTTTTGATTACACATGCAGAGATAAGCATGCATCAGCACTATCAGCCTCTAGACTAGCCAACTCTCCAAACTCTAGTCACAGGGTCCTTTATCACCTTACCTTTCGCAGAATACCATGCTGGTGATTTCACTGATGACATCAGTCTGATAGGGCCTGGGGAGCAAGAGATAGCAGTTACCCTAATGGTCTTCATAAGACAGATATATGCTAGAAGGGAGAAGATAAACCTCATAAAAATTCAAGGGCTTGCCACCCATATCCGTAAGTTATTGGTATCAGGATTGTGATTGAAAAAAGTGATGAACAACTCTCAGAATTAGATACACGAACTGATGATGCTTTAGTTTTCTCCTATTAGGGTGGCAATGAGTGGGTTTTTATTTGCATGAATGATAAAATAAGTTAAGCTTTTGTCTTGCTATTGTTATTGTTTGGAAATCTAAGTAAGAGAAGAGGGTATGTTTGGGTGTTGAGTAATCATAGAGGTGGAAAGTGGTATATATGACAGCTGGAGATTCACATATTCAGAGACTAGCAAGCTCAAAACAATTCCCCTCTTTTGTATAGCTAGAGTTCTGGAATTGACTTAGATTCTGCCAATCAGATGAACCCAATAAGACTTGGGAGGTGGAAGTGAGGTAGATCCTGCCTTTCTGCTGTTTCTATGCTCTCTGCTAGCAAGCATGGTCATGGATCAGGGTTGGCAGAGTCCCCATGACAAGTCACGAGCTTTATCAGTGTTGGGAGCTCAAGGAAGGTACTTGTTTTCTTCGTATGGATGGCATTGATCTGGATCTAGCAGCAGTGACAGCAGCTTTCTGATCATGGCAGTTTCCTGATTAGGACAGCTACATGGCAGCCACATGGCAGCTACCTGCTTACTGACCCTAACTGTGACAATGAGGTTCTGGAGCCAGTGGCGTCCTGCTCATAGAGGAGGTGGCAATTCCCAAGGTTTTTGGAAGTCATTCCTGAAAGCACAAACTCGAATTTTCAGCTCTCTCAATAATTCTAAAGTCATAAACAACTTCTAAGAAATGCCTTCCTGCTTAATTTGCTAAAATAGATTCTCTGCCTCACAAGTGACTGCTAACTGATACAGAGCACCTAAGTAAAAGTTTCTCTAGGGTATATATACCCAGGTGTGTAATTGTTGGGTCACAAGATATGTATATTTTTAACTTTATTAGATATTGTCAAATTGTTCACCAAATTGTTGTGTCAATTTACATTCCCACCAGATAATTCCACCAAAGAGATCCCTTGTGTTTGCTGCTTGTGGCCTGTAGAGTCCTCACCGGTATTTTAGTACAGGGTCTGAACTCCACCCTCTATGTGTTGAGTTCCTCAGCTATTTATTCTCAGATTGGTACCCATATTTTGTTATTGGTTTCCATTTGTTTGGCATCCTTGGTGAAATCAGGCCAATCCCTTTCGTGGCCCCCTTGTTTTGTAACAGCTTCACTGAGGTATAATTCATATATCATACAATTTACCCATTTAAAATTTAATTTAATGGTTTTTAGTATATTCACAGAGTTATGCAACCATCACCACAGTGAATTTTGGAACATTTTTATCACCTCAGAAAGAAACTTCATAGCTTTCGCTATCACTACTGCATTCCCCATCTCCCAGAGCCCTAAGCAACCACTAATCAACTTTCTGTTTCTTTTTGTCCTTTCTGAACATTTCACATAAGTGGAATCATATAATATGTTGTCTTTTGTGACTGGCTTTTTTCTCTTAGCATAATGTTCGTGTTGTAGCATGTATCAGTACTTCATTCCTTTTTACATGATCTTTTTATAGATGCCCTTTTAAGGGCTGAATAAGTTCCCTTCTATTCCTAGTTTATTGAGTGCTTTAATCATGAAAGGGTGTTGGATTTGGCAAACGCTTTTTTCTGTGTCTTTTGAGATGATCTGTGGGTTTTTTTTAAATTCTATTGATATGGTGTATTACATTAATTATTTTTCAGATGTTAACCCAATCTTGCATTCCTGGGATAAATCCCACTTGGTCATGATGGCTCATTTTTTTTTTTTTTTTTTTTATGTTGCTGGATTCAGTTTGCTACTATTTTGGGGGGGATTTTGTATCCATATTCATAAGGGACCGAGTTTTCTTTTCTTGTGATGTCTTTGTCTGGTTTGGGTAAAAGGGTAATACTGACCTCATAGAATGAGTTTTCTGTCTTTTGGAAAAATTCATGGAAAAATCACAATAATTCTTCCTTAAATGTTTGATAGTTTTTACCCATTTTGCTTTCTTTTCTGTTTCCTTTTTGTGTTGTGCTATCTAAAAGTGTTCTTTGTCATAGAAGAAGAACCACAGAGTAGAATACAAGAATAGGCCATGTAAACCTGTTGTTCAAGCTGGACTCTCAAACTGGTGAGCTTACAGTTCTCACTGTACTGGTATCTATTCAGACAAACTTCACCATGGGTCACAAATAAAACAGGATAGGTTTCACCTTCCATGTCTATTTTTTGTCCTGAGAGTTTGCCTTTGACCCAAAGAGACCATTATCTCTAGTTTTCCACCTGCTGGGGTTTGCAATGCAGATTGTCAGATCTATGTCTGGAGGTGGCCAAATGTCAAGTTGGGGACCTGAAACATGAAGTGTATAAGCATCACTTTCAACTGACCATTGCCTGTTCTCAGGGGTTATCTAAGTCTAAATCCTTTCTTCCTCCAGGAAAAACGAATGCTTCTTTTAGTACTCACATTAGAATCCTAATTTTTATGGCAATCTCTCTAAATGGCATAATTTCACTAAGGATGATTTCAGTCTTCAAATGTCCCTGCGGGAACATTTGACTTAAACAAAATTATTCAGTTGAGAGGAACCTTAGAAAAGAAAAAGAATAAGATTTCTCTGGCCCAATGGGCAATAATTTTTGATTGGTGTGCACAGATCTCCAAGCAAATTCTGATTCAAAAATTGCTTCACTAAAAGATTCTTCATCCTAAGCTAATGATTTAGCAAATTTAAGCCACAGGAAACTAGACTCATTTCCCTAATAAACCCTCATCCTTGACCCCAAGTCTTTCTCTCTCCACTTATGGTTCTTATCTCTCTTCTTCAGCATCTCCTCTTCAATGACTTTCCTAATACCCCCAAATACCACTTGTCTCTTAAGATCCATCCTGCTCATGAACGAGACAAGTGTAGAATTTAAACCTTGGAACCAAGCTGAATAAGAGCAATAACTAAGGATTTCTCTAAACCCAGACAAGACCAGTAACTAGTCATAGAAGAATTCAGAATCCTTTTGGGTATGCCCAATGCAGGGTTACTGACCTATGTATTTGTACACATATTGACCAGAACCTCAGATGATAAATTCTGAAGGACAAAAGTTAATGGAGTGGCCAAAGAAAGGGACCTGTGGGACCCTTATTTTCATAAACCTGAGGGTCAAAAAAGGGTCCAAAAAGTAGGACAAAGTTTCCTAAAAGCTGTATCTGAAACATTTCCAATAAAAATCGGTTGAGCCATAATCCAATCATACAGAAAAAGTCATTTATCAATAGCAATTCTAAAATCCTTCTAGACAAATTTTGCCAAGTTCTCCTTCTCTGTGGAAAGTAAATGTTCCTTAACTGGGCTCAATTTCTGCTTCGTGGTAAGTAGTTCTCCAGTCCCTTTTTCTCATGACTCTGGGAGGTCCTTCCTTTTTCATTATTCTCCTTAGCTACATCTAAAGAGGTCACTGGAAAATATGCTCTCTGTCTTAGTGTCCTAGGGTTGTCATAACAAAGTTCCACAAACTGGTGGCTTGAAAGTACAGAATTTTTTTGTCTTGCAGTTCTGAAAGCTAGAAGTTCAAATCAAGGTGCTGGCAGAGCCACGCTTCCTCTGAAGTCTAAGGTTCTGGAGGCTGCTTGCCAGCAATCCATGGCATAACTCAAGCTCTGCTTCTGTCACATGACTATCTTCTCTCTCTATGTATATCCAAATTTCCTCCCCTTACAAGGACACCAATCATACTGGATTAGGGCCCACAGTCATCCAGTTTGGCCTCATCTTAACTAATAACATCTTCACAGACCATATTTCCAAATAGGATCATATTCACAAGACCAGGATCTAGGACTTGAAGATACCATTTTTTTTTGGCGGGGGGTGTGGGGGGGTGGGGTTGCAATTCAATCCATAACATCCTCCTCTGTGGTTGAACAGCTTTCTCAGTCTGCTTCTTGCCTGTAGAGATTTGGGGGCCCAAAGTTTGCTTTTATGTCTTGAACAGTCATGCCTTTTAAAATTCAGGCTGATGTCTCTTTTGACAATGACTCTCTCTCTCAAAAACTTGCAAGTCACAACATTCTAAATTCTCTCTTTTTTCTTTCATCTCTGCTTGGCCAATTCTCTTAAGAGCTCATAGCGTCTTTATCATAATTTGTCAAAAGCCTCTAATAACAATCACAGCACACTAGTGACATCCTATTTCACCCCATGGTAACCTAAAGCCATAAGCACATTAGGCACATTATCTGTCTTCAAGTTATTATGGATGGAAGTTTCACCAAATACTCACCACTCCATATCATAGACTGCTATTTTTTCCTGTCTTCAATTACGGTTCCCTTGCTACCCACCACATGGCCCAGAAGCCAATGCCACATCTTTTAGGGTTTTTTTACTCAGCATTCCACTCCTGTTACCAATTTCTGTATTAGTCATCTTTGCTATAATAACAAATGATCCTCAAATCTCTGTGGCTTATAAAATAAAAGTTATTTATCACTCATGTTATGTGTGGGCTGCAGGTAGGCTGTGACACTACTCCACATGGCTTCTCTTTTCCAGGAGCAGCCCCAATTTAAGACATGCTATCCTCATGGCAGACGTGAAGGCATGGTATAGCCAATTATTGAATGGCATGTTTTAGTTTCCTGGCTACTACAACAAACACCATACAGTGGGTTGGCCTAACAACAGGAATTCATGGGGTCACAGCTTCAGAGGCTAGAAGCCTTGCTTCCTCTGGGGCTCAGCATCTTCTGGCTAACAGGCAGTCTTTGGAGTTCCTTTGGCTTCTCCATCACATGATAATGCACATGGCAGTGTCTTCTTTCTCTTCCAGGTTCCGTTGATTTCCAGCTTTTGGCTGCTCCTTGTGGCTTCTTTTCTGTGTCCAATTTCCTCTTCTTATGAGGATTTCATCCAGATTGGATTAAAGTCCACCCTCAATCAGTTTGGGAACACCTTATCCAATAACACCTTCAAAGGTCATATTTACAAATGGGTCCACACTCACAGGACCAGGGGTTGGGACCTGAACATGCCTTTTGTGGGGGACATGACTTAATCCCCAGTATGGCATTTACCACCACTGTTCAAATATGATTGGCCAAGGGAAGTCTCATGACCCAGCCCAACACCACTGAGACAAGGAAGAATATTCCTCCATGGGAGAAAACTGCAATTGGTGAAATGTATAATCCTACCAGGGAGGAGGAAGCAAATAATTGGAGACAATAATATTTAATTGACCACATTGGTAAAAGAATCGACTCATTTGGGGAATGCGTTTCTCTCTTTATTGGCCAAACTAGAGAATAAATAAATGAGTTAAAATCCTAGCTAAAACTTTAGTAATAAGGAAAAAAACAAACTGTGCCTGTGGTTTCCTTTTGCTCTTGATTACTTTGTTTTTCATTCCCTTGCTAATTATATATAAATTTGTAATATGCCATCTGGAATAAATGAAAAAATGCTCCCCATCAACTGGGGACCAATGAAAGGGTAGGACTATAGATTGCACCTTTAAGGGTCATATACCTATTCCTCCTTACTGCAGTTTACTGATTTCACCAATAGACTTGGCCATTTCCTAGAATATCACCCAGAGAGTTAAGCCATGATAACTAAAATGCTCAAAGTGTAAGAGGAATCTACCTTGCAGATGAGTAACTAAATGTCAAGATGCCCTCTGCTTAGCCTCTTCCTATGGTACAAGTCTAGGAGCAGAACCTCAATATTATCTTTTGAACAGGGCAGCTGCTAGCTTATATATGCCTTTGTGGCAAAGAAAAAAGGTGTCACCTCTAGGAAGGCAAATTAGAAAAAGCACCCTCAACACAATGGGTATGTTTAAAAAAAAGATGCCCCACCCTCAGTTGGGTGAATTAGTAAAAGTGCCCCCTGAGGGAGAGCACACGACCTAGCTAAAGAAAGTCCCTTTGTGGGAAGGAAAAACAGCACCCCCTTACTCCCAGAAAATGGAGCCCTTAGCTGTCCCCCATTCACCCCTTAGACCAGGTGCCTTTATTCAATGCACAAAAATACAATTATGAGTGACAGCCTGCATTTGACATTAAGCTTGGGATGCATAATTCTCATGTAAAACTTGTCCAAATGAGTATTTCCCCAATAAATTTCATTCTCCGCTTTTGTAGCCCAGTGTTGAGTGGTTTAATTAAACTCCTTACTGACGGGAGCCAGTCACTTGCATCCTTTCCCCATGGAGAAAGGAGCCTTAGGTAACTTCGTGGTTTGAGCACAATAAGACCTTTCTCTTCCATGTAGGTAATATGCCATGTTTAGTGCCCTCTGCTGTAGTTATTTATACATTCCCTTAATACAGAAACAAGCTGGTGAGCTGGGGTTCTTTTTCTCTTTATTATCATTTTGCATTTTATTCTCCTCCCTGGTTCAGTCCTCCACATTTGGACCTTTACCTTTTCTTGCCAATTGCCTGTAACAGTACACTTCAAAATGTTTCCAGGATTTTCTCCAGACACCTGCCGGCCAGTATCACATGTAGGAGGCTTGTGCAGTAAATGGCCTCTCGTTAGAAAGATTTGCCAGATGCTAGCTGTCATAAAGAAGTCTTTCTTCAATCCCTTTGCTTCACAAAGCCATGATGCCCAGTAGTGCACATGTACAGATTATTTAATATTTAATAACACTTACAAATAGAATCTTAATTTAAAATTATCAATAAACTAAGTGTCTTTACTTTTGGGAGAAGCCAATGTCAATGCATCGCAGCAGTCCAAACTATGAGTGTGTTTAAAGTGCTTTTCTTAAAATATACCTACTCACGTAGAGGCAGTCATGAAATGACTAGGACCACTCATCAAAAGCCATACAAAGCAACCGGAAATGGAAAATAAAAACAGATAAACGATTTTTTTAAATCATACTTAGTTCTAAGACTTATCAATGTAATTTGAAAACTGACTTTTTAAATCATTATTTTAAACTTTGTTACAAATAAAGGAAATTCATCTAGCAGAGAAGAATCTATGTGGTTGGCCAGTCAATGTAACCAAACTGAGTTTAAATGATTTTCATAAGGTGGTTATAAATTTTCACTGCATTGTGATCCTCCAGGTATTCGGAGGATTCTAAGAGCCCATAGTGCCCTACAGGTCTTGTCCTTTTCCACTTCATTTGGTGTGAAGATAAAAGAAGTTGAATTTGATAGTATATCAGGTAGGCTGTTTTAAGCTACAAGTAACAGAGATCTCAACTCAAACTAACCATAATAATAATAAATTAAAAATCTCACATAACAGGAGGTCCAGAAGTAGAGAGGGCTACAGGACTGGTTAAGTCAGTGGCTAATGATGTTTTCAGTTCTATTGTCTCAGCACTTTTGTTGGCTTTATTCTCAGGCTGGTTACATGATGACTTCAGCAGTTCCAGAGATGCCGCCCTAATAAAATGCAGATGATAGATTTCCTCTCCTGTAGCTTTCTCTTAGGAAGACGAAAACATGTCTAAGATGCTCCCATAGAAGCATCCACTTCTCATTCCTAAATCATCACTGACAAAAGGAATGAGATTACCCTTAAACCAAGCAGACACGCCAGCAGCTGTATGATGTGGAGGAGTATACTTTAACCATATTGGGTTTCTGTTAGAAAAGAAAAGGAAATGGATGCTGAATGATCCCCTCAGATAGCTAAATCTACAGGTAGTTTAATAAATCTTAGTAAATGCCCGACTACTGCTGAAATCTTAATTATAAAAACAAAAGGCTCTTCCAAGTGGCCACCTGGTTTCTTCATGAGGTTTAGTATTGTAAAAAATAATAAAACTATACACTCTTAGGGATGCACTTATTAAGCACATTCAACCTCAAAATTATGACATTTCTCATTCATTATGTTTAGAATAGATATTCTGGCTTCTTTAATTACTGTGATACTCACCACAGAAAAAGATAAGTGGATTTATGGTCAATATGAAGACTCATTAAGAAGCTAAAAAAAAAAGTGGATCTTCCCAACAGTCAAGGGAATCATTTCCAGCTCACTCTCATCTGTTCTTTCTTCTGATATTACAGGTATCAATTCACATAAGTTTGGATCCCATGTAAGCATTCTACATACTTTTTTAAGTAGTCTAAATCCATGCTACTCAAAGTACAGTCCTTAGAACAGCTGCATTAGCATCATCTGGGAGCTTGTTATAAAAGCAAAATCTCAGGTCTTGCTCCAAAGCTACTCAATAAGAATCTGCACTTTAACCAGAGTCCCAAGAGATTCATTATACCTTAAAGTTTGAGAAGCACTACTGTAAGATATATGTAGTTATTCCCTTGGCTCCAGGTACCTAGAGGATACCTATACATACTATGAAATCAAGCAACTGGACCAATCAAGTCACTGACATCATTCTAACTTGAAATGAAACCAAAAAGTCAATGTCATGGACTCAGAGAACAAAATTATTCCTCATCTCTTATCTCTGTTCTATTAATCCAAATATCAAGATTACATTTAAACGTCTTGATTTATACATGAGAAATGCCAGAATAATGTCTGATCCCTTCCTCTGATCACATTAAAACCATCTGGACATTTGGATATGGGTTTGGTGGTACATGGTGGGAAGACTATAAAGATCAGAACTTGGTCGGAGTCTTTTAGATAAATGCTGGCATTATTTCCACCTAACATAGACTCAGGGCAATAGGGAGGCCAACACATGGCTGGTGCTCAATAAATACCCCGTGTTAATTTTTTAAGTGATAATAAGGCTAAGGTTACAGACTGAAGTTTGTTCATATGGTTTGATCATTTGCACAAGTACAGTATGTTCAGAGGCTTATCTACCCCACAGTGAGCACACTCCCCTTCTTGGCATTTCACTCATTTCCTCGAAAAGCCTTTTCTGGAGAAACTTCAGATCAGAAGCCAAAGAAAATTCAGCTCAATTTGCCTGGCTCCCCATGGGGCTCCCAATGACTGAAGGCTTTCATTCCCTTCTCTCCCACATTAATTCTGGGTGTGCATTAGTCACCAGGAGCGTTTCCCTAGGTTTCGCCATGAGAAAGCAGTAAATTTGCAGGGCTAGTCCAGACCAAGTTAGGAGGCTGCTCCTTCATCTTCATGGGTCGGTGTTCTGTTTTGTTTTGTTTGTTGTTGTTGTTTGCTGCATACTGTTGAAGAAAAATGCAACCCAGATATATAAAGGTATGGTAAAATCCACAAATATAAGAGCTACATATAGTCTCCAACCCCTTAGCCCCCCATTTGCCCTTTACCTGCTCTTTATCAGTCTCTACTCTCATACCCAAGGCTTTTGCAAAATTGCACCCTTTTTCTCCTAGGCCCAGGCCTATTCCCATTGTATTTCCTCTGAACAAAAGACCTTGCCTCAGCTTCTGACCGATCAGCTCTAATCTCTACACATCCTACCTGAGCCTCCTTTCCCAGTCTCAAGAAGGCTATATATATCCTTTCTCCAATTCCAAACTCATCCTTTTACCTCTACTCTTCAGCCTTTCCTTGCCCCATCTTCCTCTATCAATTAGTACTTCTTTCTCCTACATTTTTAATCTCTTTCTACTGCCTCTTTTTCCTTAGCTATATATCCTTGCAGTTTTCTTCCATCTTAAAAAATCTTCTTTTAACCCTGAACCCCTTTCTCATTTCTCTCTAGCTAAGCACCTCAAAATATCCTGCATGTTTGGTTCCCTCTCCATTAGCCCCCTCTCAAATTTCGTACTGCTGCAATTAAATTTCTTTGCCTACCATTCCACTGAAATGCTCTTGAAAAGGCCACCCGTGATCTCATAATTGCTAAAGCCAATGGACTCTTTTCAACTTTCATCTTACTTGGCCTTGTTGTTGCATTTGATACTACTGCCAACTCCCTTCTTGAAATGTTTCCTTCCCTTGAATTCTCTCCTAATTCTATTCTTCACCCATAACCATTCCTTCTTAAACTCCTTCTTTTGCTCCTATGTTTGTAATCATGTAAATCTTGCTAATTCTCAAGGTTCTTTCTATTTGTGCCCTTCTCTTTTCATATGCTTTCTCTGGATAATCTCATTTTCTCCTATGGCTTTCACTACCACCCATATATGATGAAAGCCAAATCAATTTCTTGGTAACTGGCCTTCCCAGTAGTTCTAAGCACATGAAGCCAATTGACTACGGGATGTATCTATCTTAGAACCCCATTAACACTTCAAATTTATTATTTCCAAAATTAGACTCAATAATTTCACCATCAGAAATTGGCAAACGTAAAGCTATTGTTAGGAGGAATTTCTCCATGGTGTTTCTATCTAAATAGCTCAGACTATCTTTTCATAGTACATCAAACAACGTTGGAGGATGAGGTACTATCTCTCTAGGTCAGAGGGCAGATGTTAGGGTATATTAAAGATAATGTCTCTTTTGTGGGATGGGCAGGTTTGCCAGTAGCCCCTTTAAAAGATTAGGGGGTTCCTATTCATGGGGTTCCTCAGTTGTGATAGACCACTGTGCACTTAGCATTGTCCATAAAATTTGGAGGGCAAGGAAATCAATGCAAACATGAAGCATATGCTGCCTTCCAGGCCATGAAAAGAAACTAAGTTCATTTCATCCTGTTGTTTCCTTATTGACTGAATTTATGGAGTTTATGGACGTGTGACCAGGAGCTGGCTGCTTAGAGACTGCTTGACCACTTGAGAGCTATAAGCCAGGTCAGGTAAGGAGAGAGGAAATAGCCAGAAGATGGCATAAAAAGTTTGACACTGGATTATTAGAACATGGAGCTGGAACCACCTGGGCAGAGTAAAAGCCTGAGGGCTTCAACTAGAGGCTATCTAAAAGCAGAGGTAGAAGACCCTAGGGATCTCTGGATACTCCAGTCACTGAGGAAGTCACTAATTCTCCATCTCAAAAGGCAAAGCAGAAATCTGCCTGCAACGTGTGAACCACCAGACTCTGGCTTCCTGCTGCCCATAGTAGAGATTCTCATTGGCTAACAAGGTGTGCCATTTGTATGAAGCATAAGTAGACACTCAGGATCAATCAACACAAACAGCAAAAACAATCTTCCTCGGGGAGCAGGTGTAGCTCAGTGGATGACTGCCTGCTTCCCATGTACGAGGTCCCAGGTTCAATTCCTGGTACCTCCTAAAAACAAACAAACAAAAACCAATCTTGCTTTTATAGTCTATATCTCACTTAAAGGCACCATTTGCCATTCCCTAAATCAAAAAGCTGGGGATCATTTTATACTCTTCCTTTCCTTTTATCTTCTCTCCCATCCTACTAAATCAAATTGGTGACCAAGTGCTGCCAATTCTTTCTCTTTAATATCTCTCATTTATATCCCTTCATCTTCATCCCATTTCTATGACTTTAGTTCAAGCTGTCATCACTTCTCACCTATCACATTGCTACAGTCATTTAACCCAACTCTTTGCCTTGTCTTGCTTTCTCCAATTCATTACCCACTCTGCCACCTCCAGCCTAAAACTTTTGGTGGGTTTCCGACTACCTGCAAGATAAAGTCCATGCTGAAATATGGCCCAATATAGTCTGGTTTTGACCTGTATTTCTACCTTATTTCTCTCGTCCTCTTTGCACACCCAAGGACCAGTCGTACTGAAACATCTCCAGTCCTCAAAAAACCCAAGCTGTTTCACAAGTCCTTGCCTTTGCTCCTGCTGCTCCCTCTGTCTAGAATGCCCTTTCTCCTTCTCCTGGTGAGGAGCTTACTCAGTCTTCAGTATATTCTTCAAATATGACCTCCTCTATGAAGGTTTCTTGATACTGGTTGCCCCCATCCTGGGGCCCTATCTGTATCTGTACACAATCATTGCCCTGATGTACGTCATTACATTGATGAGTTCAATCTCTCCACCCCTGACAAGTCTGTTAGATAATTGAAGAATGGGCCTGCCTTTGTTCTCCCTTGCACAGTGCCTGGCACAGAGTAAGCACTCAAAAAATCCTTGCCAAATGCATTAGTAAATGAGTGGGAGAACACGAATCCTGTCTGCCCTTGGAGCCGTGCTGGGTGTGCTGGAGTGGAACAAGAGAAACAAGGCACGTCTCCACACTGCATCGATTCTACACAATGGTAAGTAATTTAAAACATCTTAAATTAAAACAAGCAAGGATTTATTATGAATGATAGTATGAATTTTGCGTTAGTATTTAAGGCAAAGAACCCAAAGAAAGTTTGAGTTTGATTTGGACTACTTTGGGCTAAAGTCCACAGACTTCCCCAGGATAGACTGATTTAGTGTTATCTACCACTGAGGATACTTCAGTGTAAAGGATCCCAGAAGTAACGTTGGAGTATTGTGTTTATTGTAAGTAATCATATGGAATGCACAATATAGATATTATTAACCGGGAGGCAGGAAGTCTGCATGAGAGGTTTGTGTTAGTTTTTAGGGTTACTGCAACAAATTATCACAAACTAGGGGGGTTTAAAACAACAGAGATTTATTTTCTCACAATTCTGGAGGCCAGAAGTCCAAATCAAGGTATCGGTAGGGCAGTGCTGCCTTTGGGTTTTCTAGGGAAGAATATTTTCCTTGCCACTTCCAGCTTCTGGTGGCTGTCGGCAGTCCTTGGCTTCCTTGGTTTGAGGTCCCACCACTCCAATCTCTCTCTCCTCAGTCACATTGCCTCCTTCTCTTCTCCTCTGTGTCCCTCTTATAAGGACACTTGTCATTGCATTTAGAGCCCACCTGGATAAACCAGGATGATCTTCTCATCTCAAAATCCTTAACTTAATTATATGTGCAAGACCGTTTTTCAAAATACGGTCATATTCACAGCTTCTGGGGATTAGGACATAGCCATATCTTTTGGGGCTACCATTCGACTCACTGTAAGGCATATGTCACTTAAGCCAACAATACAGGCAGGTCTGGTTTTATACCCAAAGCAGATTCAGAGGTGACTCTTTACTAAAAAAAAAAAAAAAAATGAAAAAAAGATTTGAATATCAAGTTCTCCTATGGCATTTAAATACAGTTCAAATTATAAACACATGGCCCCCAACTTTTCATAAATATGAAAAATCTTACATCCCTGGATTTCAGATCAAGATTACAGTCAGTGATAACAATTCGGAGGCAAGACCAAAGTTTGGACTTGAGCATTGGTCTGGATTCCTGTTTCCAATCTGTGTATAATTGTCATACCAAACTGGGGAAGAACTTGAGCCCTAAAGTTTCTGTAACTCTTGAATTTAAATAGAAACTAGGTAAATTTCAGAAACAGTTGGCCACATTTTTACAGCACAAAGTACTTTTAAAAGATTATCATCATTCACTTACTGTGGGAACTTTTTTGGTTCAAGTTCTTCTCGCCAAAGGAAGAAATTGTCAAAACAAGTTAATCTACAGTAGATGAACTGTAGATTCTCTTCCTGCCATCTTAGACTTCATTTAGAAACATATTTATGTGTAACTGTATGTGTGTATATATAGTGTGTGTGTCAATAATGATGAATGTCTAGCAAATAATTTTGCTTCTTTATGATACGTCTTGAACTATTAGTAAATAACCAAGTGGCCACAGAGTTAGAATGCAAAAGCAATCCAAAAACCAAGGGTGGAGGCATCTGAAAAATTACAACTTGCTCAAAAGCCTATCTTGGGTCAATGCAAGAGGAAAATCTGAGAACATTTTCTTAAAAAGAAAAAAAATAAAAGGAAACAGAGCATGCAACTTCAGAGCTCAACTTGTGCCTAATCTCTTTGTGTGGGATTTTTTCATTCCAACACATACCTCCCAAGACAAGCACAACAGCAGTGCCTAAATCATGTTCATCTTCTGAGTAGAATGTGTAATGAACACAGCCTTCCTCAAGAAGATATGTGGATCAGGGCAAAGCACAGTGTGTATCTCTCATCCTGAGAACCCAGAATGTTTATACAGATATTATCTAGTGAAAATGAATACCAATGGCCACCTTGCTGGGGGAAAAGAAGGGTTGTAGGTGTAACAAAAGGGTTACACCCTTTTTAACAAAAGGGTTGTAGGTGTAACATTAATCACAAGCAATGTACAAAAGACTTTAAAATACTACATACTAAGTGATATAAAGGAATATTATCTTATACTTAAAAAAGAAATCCAAAGATATTCATTTTCACTTCAATTTATAAAAGCATCTAGCTTAAGTAATATGGGGGAAGGGGGCTCTCATAACTTGCTGCATATTATATGTACTATATATGTGGGTATTTTTTTTTTTAAGATTTATTTATTCCCTCCCCCCTCGTTGTTTGCACTTGCAGTCTGCTCTCTGTGTCTGTTCGTTGTGTGCTGTCTGTGTTTCCTCATCTTCTTTTTAGTAGGCATCAGGAACCGAACCTGGGACCTCCCATGTGGGAGGAAGGCACCCAATGGCTTGAGCCCCATCCACTCCCTGCTTGTTGAGTTTCTCATTGTGTTTCCTCATTGCATCATCTTGTTGTGTCAGCTCACCATGCCAGCCCATCACGTCAGCTCACCGTCTTGCTCATCTTCTTTAGGAAGCACCGGGAACCAAACCCAGGACCTCCCATGTGGTAGGTGGGCACCCAACGGCTTGAGCCACATCTGCTTCCTGGATATTTCTTTTTTAAACAGGATGGGCAGGAGACACCATCTCCTTTTCCTACTATTATTACCTCACTGAGTAATTTCAAGTGCCTGGTTCTCAGAGTTTCAGCATATGACTCAGCAAAATATCACGTCCTAGGCAATTGCCCTGTTACATCGACTCAGAATGATTTTCAAGACAAATATGGCATCTGAAGGACAATTCAGATTTCTACTCCTATTTCATTCTACATCCTTGGGTGGAAAACTCTATTATAATCTGACAAATGTTTATAAAGTGGACAATTCTGTCTTCACAGAAGAGTATTCAAATATCTGGAATATGGATCTCTTGCAGATTACTTTACTTCCTCTTTTTAGTATGAATTTCAAAGTAGTTTCAGAGCCAAAAAAAATAGAAACAACATTTTTGCTATTATGTTACATGTTAGAGAAAAGACGAAGAACATACAGAAACCTTCATTCCCAGTCACATAGGTGTTTATACCAACCATTCTGTAGCCTTCTGGAAACACTCTACATGTGGGGTATATTTGAAGTTGTAAGGTGCAAGTGCTGGAGAAAACCCAGCTCTTTTCTCAATGAAATGACCTGTTGTTCTGTGAAAAGAAAGGAGGTGTTTCTCTGGGACCACCATTACACCTGCTATACTTACTGAAATTCAACACCCACATCTCTCAAGTACTCACACCTGGGAGCCTGGCAAGCACAAACATGGTTGGGTCTGGTGTGGGGGAAGGGTTCAGATATGTCCCTTTTAGTTCTCAGGTAAATAATTCTTGCAAATATCTATGGTATTCTGTGCATAACTGGATTTAGTATCTAACTATACTTTGGAAGTATCCAAACACTTGTGCCTTAATTGACACACATACAAATAGTAAGGGAAACTAAAAAATTAAAGAAGATATTTGGCAAGGTGTTCATGAAATGTGGCCTAACAGTGTTCTTACTGTAGTCCTGCCTGAAAGTGATCACTTTCCTGTACTTTTCCTATGACAAATTTATTTTCCCTATATGCTTTTGTTGGCTAGCAGCTCTGGCATGACTTGACTGACAAAGAGCCAGAAGATCTGAGTTTGGGGAAAATGCACGGCTCTCAAGCCTTGGCACAGTGGTGGATAAGTACAGAGCAAATGCCATGCATTCAAGCAGAGCTCTGTGTATTAGCCTCAGTTCACCAAGGGATGCTATAGACATCAGAGGAAAATGACATACCCTACAACCTCAGGGACAGAAAGCCTGTTTAAAAAAAAACTAGCTTTTCAATATTAAAAAATTAAACAATTGCCAAACAATCAGTTAGCTTAGTTAGCTAAAATTGATGGGTCATCTGTTACAGGTTCTAGTTCATGTAATTATTATCCTATACCAAAGTTGAGAAAGTTCCTCTCTGAGGACTCATCTTTTTTATACGAAGTAGGAAGGGAGACCATCAGGTCAGAGTGAGGTTGGAAGTGGCAGGTTGAAAGAGATTATCCTAAACTATAGATTAGAAAGGTATTTTAGCAGTAAATTCTTCACAGAGGAACATCTTTATAATCTACAGCAGCAATCTGATTAAGGAATCAGCATTTGAAATTGATCTTCTAGTTTGATACTGTAACATTAATCACAAGCAATGTACAAAAGACTTTAAAATACTACATACTAAGTGATATAAAGGAATATTATCTTATACTTAAAAAAGAAATCCAAAGATATTCATTTTCACTTCAATTTATAAAAGCATGCATGTGCACGCACTCATACATACATGTAATGTATTTGGTTTTTCACTCTCACTCTATCTAAAAGTTGTTTTTATCAAAATCTACATAGCTTCATTGAATAGGAGAATGGTTCTGATATGTGATTAAGCCTGTCGCTAACCCAATAAGACAATGATTCTTAAGACATTTCTGGACCACAGTTATCTTTGAGAATTGCTGAACACTAAAAGTTCTTCCCAGGATACATACACAACAAAATTTACACACAGTTTCAGATAGTCCATAGATTTTCCATAAAACCTAATGTATCAGTTAGCTACTGCTACATAACAAACCACCTCAAACATAGTGGCTTAAAACAACACTATTTATTTACTTCACATCCTGTGGGCCAGCAATTTAGGCTGTGCCCAGCCAGGGTTCTTTTAGTCTTGACTGCCCTCCCCCATGCCTCTGCAGTGAGCCATAAGTCAATACGCAGCTCTGCTACTGGGTTTTGCCTCCTGGAGGCCAGGCTTGTCTGAGCTCCATGTGCTCTATCATCCTCAAGCAAGTTGCTCAGACTTTTTTCCATGGCAGAGGCAGGTGTTTGACAGAAAGAATGGAAATTCACAAGGCCTCTTAAGGTCTAATCTCAGAATTGGTGCTACTGCCTCATTCTTCTGACAAAAGCAACTAAAAAGGCCAGGAAGCAGATGTGGCTCAAGCAGTTGGTTGCAGTTGGTTGCTCACCTACCACAGGGGAGGCCCCAGGTTCAGTTCCTGGTGCCTTCTGAAGAAGATGAGCAAGATAGCAAGCTGACACAACAAAAAGGACAAGGAAACTTCTTGATGTAAGTTGTTATAAAATCACAATGTAAAGGGCATTATTACAGGGAAGGAGAAATAATTTAGGCCAATTTTTCAGTAAATGCCTGTGTCCATTTGTATACATAACTATATTGAAGTAACTTGGGACTTCCAGCCTTTCCATGAGTGATCTAATAGAAATAGCACAAATATTTCCCGCTAAGCCAGAATCCCAGAAGCAGCATTCCATAAAGCATAGAAAAACTTCAGGACAACAAAAATTCCAAACAGGAAATGTTGAACTCATAATGAACCCAGATGTGTGATGATTAATCCATTGATTGCCATAGCAACATCAAAAATCAACTGTCAATAAATAGGTTTGTATATGGTCACGTTTTCTCTCTCTCTCTCTCTCTCTCTCTCTCTCTCTCTCTCACACACACACACACACACACACACACACAAACACACACACACACACACCTGAGAGAGAAAACAGCAAAGAAATACTTGGCTACAGGAAATTCAGTCAATAATTGGCAATAGTTGACTGAATTTAAGCAAAATTCACTGTGCATTTTGTTTACATCGCGTCTGACTTTGCCATTACCAAAGGGTATCTACATCTAGCTAAAAGATATCTCCTTTCACACTCTGATGCTCTAATTTTTTCTCAAAATAAGAGAATTGATGTCATGGCTGAATCTACATGACTGAATCCTCCATCTTATCCTAACTCCCTTTCAAAACCTAGTGTTAGTTTCCTTTTGTGGCTATAACAAATTATCACAAATTCGATGGCTTAACACAATAAAACTTATTATCTTACATTCTGGAGGTCAAAATTCCAAAAAGGATCTCACTGAGTAAAAATCAAGGTGTCAGCAGGCTGCATTCCTTTCTGGAGGCTCCAGGAGCAAATCCATTTTCTTGCTCTGTCCATGTTCTAAAGCCTGCCTGCATTCCTTAGCTCATGGCCCCCTTCTATCTTCACATGCAACAATGGCCAATTGAGTCTTCCTCACATTGCACATTGACACTTCTTATGACTCTTACTTCTATTTTTAAGGACCCTTGTGACTGCATCAAGCCCCAGCACCAGATAATCCAGGAAAATCTCCCTATTTTATATTCAACTGATAAACAAACTTAATTCCATCTGCTACCTTAATTCCACTTTGCAATGTAACATAACATGTTCACAGTTAGGACATGGACATTATTCTGCCTACGCGAAACTACCAGCCCCACCTCACTTCTTTTTTCAGGCTACTTTAGACATTGATGCCTAATGGTGTCATTCAATTCTTCCTTGTGATACTAAGCAGAGGTGTTTTTTTATTTTTTTCAATGATGTAGGAAAATTACATCTTCTCAGTGCAAATTCTAGAAATATCAACTACATAATCAATGAAATGTAAAATATTATGTCATGGTTTTATCAACAGAGAAGGGTCATTTGAAATAATATAGTTGAGATATTTTATATATATTTGATAAACTACAGAAAGCAGATGTGGCTCAAGCAGTTGGTGGCAGTTGGTTGCTCACCTACCACAGGGGAGGCCCCAGGTTCAGTTCCCAGTGCCTCCTGAAGAAGATGAGCAAGATAGCAAGCTGACACAACAAGATGACTCAATGAGATGACACAATGAGGAAACACAATGAAAGACACAACAAGCAGGGCACAGATGTGGCTCAAGCGATTGAGCACCTCCTTCCCACATGGGAGGTCCCGGGTTTGGTTCCCAGTGCCTCCTAAAAAAGAAGACAAGCAGACACAGAGAGCACACAACGAACAGACACAGAGAGCAAACAGTAAGCACAAACAACGAGGG